>PVIJ01006177.1:0-95053 GCA_004024925.1 Scalopus aquaticus
GGGGGGGGCTGAGCTCGGCGCCTCCAGCCTGGAGCTAAGTGGGCGTCAGTGCGTGTGAGTGCGTGTGAGCCCAGCAGGCCTGCGGGACGCGCGTGCAGAGCCCGAGGCTGGGGGCGGCGGGGGGAGACCGGCCGCGTCCCGCACAGGATCTCCTGGGGGACCTCTGCTGGCACCTGGGCATCTCCCCGGGGCCAATGTGAGCACCCAGGCCCCAGGACTGCTGAATCGGGGAGCTGGGGCACAGTCACCACCCCAAACAGTGGAGGGAAGCGCCCGCGAGTGGGCTTGGGCGCTCGCCCCCTCGCCCGAGCCGCGTGGAGACAGCCTGGGCGCAGCCCGGCTCTGCGTCGGGCACAGTCCTCGGGGCGCAGAGCCAGCTCCGGGAGACCGGCCCGAAGGGGCATGTGGCCGCGCGGACATGCCCCGGGAGAGCTGCCAGGCGGCCAAGCCGGCCCCTGGGCCTGACGCCTTGTGCCCGGCAGCTCGGGGGGCGCGCTTGGGGGGCGCGCCCGTGAGCGCCCCCGCGCCTGCCCGCACCCCCTCCTGCCTGTCACTGCGCGTGTGAGTGAGCACCGAGGCCGGGCATCTGAGAGACCGCCGGGGAGAGCCTGACCTTTCCTCATTTACATACGGTGACATTTTGCAGAAATATTGAAACATTAGCGGTGCCATAATGAAATTCTGCCCATCAGCCATGGAAGGAATAATGTTACTGTAAAGGTAACCTGTCCACAGTTTGTTATCAAGGAAATATTCTCGCCCAGAAACATATATTTAGCGAGGCCTGATAAGGAGGGAGTGTTCCCCTCGATTTTCTCTCCTGGGCTATCCATCTTCCCTCCAGATTTACTGCGCCAGGCTCCCTCGCCATGCTAATTACGTGCGGGTCTGGCGTATTTGTTAGTGGTGACACTTCCGAGACCCAGTGGGGCTGCAGCTCATTATGTGGCAATGTCCAGATATATCAGATATTATTAGCTGTCATTAATCTGCGGCGGAAGCGCGTGTGCGGGGCTGGGGCCGGGCCGGAAGGGGGTGCGGAGGAAATCCGGGCACAGCCTGAACCCCTAAAGGTCAGGAGGGAAATCAGGGCCGGGACCCCACCTCGATGGCGCAGGACGTTCTCCTCCAGACGTCCCCCCTCGGCCATTTGTTATTTTAATACCCCCCGCGGCGCTAACCTTTTTCTGTAATTATGTCCAATTACGCGCAGTGTCTGCTCGCGCGCCCGTGCCCGGGAAGCACCAGAGGCAGCCGCGGGCGGGACGGAGCAGCTCCGGCGTGGGCCTCCGTTCCCCCGCGGTGAGCCTGGGCCTTTGGGTTCGGGCCCCACCCTCCCATTTGCACCCCCAAATGCTGACGGTTCTCTTAGTGTTCAGGAAAATTTCTGTAGGGAGCTCTCTTTGGAACTGCCGCGAAGCCTTTTCTTCCATTTTAATCTAAAGTGAGGGAGCCGGTATGCTGTCCGTCGTGTGCCCGTCTGTCCGCCCGGCCACTGAGCTGTCTGTCCGGCTGGCTGGTTTCCTCCGGGAGGTCACAGACAGATACACACACAGACACACACACACACACACAGCCACACACACAGAGACACAGACACACACAGACACACAGACACACACAGCCACACACACACAGACACTCAGAGACACACACACACACACACATAGCCATACACACAGAGACACACAGAGACACAGACACACAAACAGACACACACAGCCACACACAGACACACACACACACAGACACACAGATACAGCCACACACAGACACACAGACACACACACACACACAGCCACACACACAGAGACACAGACACACACACAGCCACACACAGTGACACAGAGACACACAGACACACACACACGGACACACGCACACAGACACACACACAGCCACACAGACACACACACACAGAGACACAGACACACACAGACACACACAGACACAGACACACACACAGCCACACAGAGACACACAGACACACAGATACACACACATGGACACACACAGAGACACACAGACACTCACACACAGACACAGAGACACACAGACACACACACAGCCACACAGACACACACAGCCACACACAGCCACACATACACACACACACACACAGCTCTGTGGCCCACAAGGGAGCCCCCTCCTTTGCAGTGGACTCACCTCCTGGCGGGGCGCAGGCAGCCGGGGCGCCCGGGCTGGAGCGAGGCCCGCTGCTGTCTCAGGCGCCGCTCGCTGGCTAGCGCAGGGCGGCCGGGGTGCGTGGGCGTCGGTGAGTCCGTGTCGGGCAACACGCCGCCGTGGCGCCGGCTCCGAGTGCGTCCTCGCCGAAGGCGCCAGGCCCCAGGGTGCGGCCGGACGCCACCCCCACTGGCTCTGACCCGCGGTCCTGAGCTTGAGGCCGGAGGGGCCCTGGTGAAGCCACATCTGCGGGAGGTGACCGCAGCCAGAGGCCAGCTGGGGGCTCTCTTCTCAAGTGGCCAGGGATTCTGGGGTGCAGGAAACCCCAGTGTTGGCCAAAGAACGCCAGAACGCTAAAGGCTAGCACAGCCCCTGCACCGCGGGCGGCAAAGGACGCGCCTGCCCGGGCAGAGAAACGCCCCCTCGCCCCAAGTCCATAGCCGCTTTGCCGGGTTCCAGCCGCGCCACACTCAGTAGCTCGCTCGTGCTCCCAGGTGTTCGTGAAGGGCGCGCTCATGCCTAGGCCTAGAGATCACGTCCCCCACGGGGTCCCTGCTCCTACCCCGGGCCCCATCACCCACCTACAGGAAGGACAGAGCTTTGAGAGGCGCTGCGCAGAGCTGGCTTGGTGCAAGGAGCAGCCACACACGCCAGCAACAAAGAAAAAGCCCAAGTTCGATCCCAGGCCAGGGAGCTTCCCACAGGGCGCAGCAGACCCCTCCTGTCTCCCCGCTGCTCCCTCAGCAGTGGGTTTCAGTGGATCTGCCTGTTCTGCTCCCCGCTCTGTCTCTGGACAGTCCTCTCACCCCCACACCCCTGGCCTGCACCCCAGCTCTTGTATGCATAAATAAGTAAATCTCTAAAAAAAAAAAAACACAGAAATTGGTGCAGCAGACCCCTCCTGTCTCCCCGCTGCTCCCCTCAGCAGTGGATTTTAGTGGATCTGCCTGCTCTGCTCCCCACTCTGTCTCTGGGAAGTCCTCTCACCTTCAGCACCTCCAGCCTGCACCCCAGATCTTGTGTGCATAAATAATAAATAAATAACTCTTCAAAAAGAAGACAGACAACATGGCAAATGACAGATAAACACCCAACAAGACAGAGGTCCGAGCGAGCTGAGGCGGCGGCCGAGAAGCACAGAAACCCTCTGATAACCCGCCCTGTCGGGCCGGCGGTGCATCATCTGTGATGCTTCTGTTGACAGGAAACATCGCCTTTGTAAAAATATGTTTGTCGGGCCTCCCCTGTGGTGCAGCGGTTGAGCGCTGCGCTGTGGAGTTGTCAGCAGCAACAATGCGAGTTCGACGCCCAGCGGGGGAGAATCCCACATGGCACGGCAGACCTCTCCTGCCTCGCCCGCTGCTCTCCTCAGCAGTGTATCTCTGATCTGCCTGTTCTGCTCCCCACTCTGTGTCTGGTGAGACCTCTCGCCTCTGGCCTGTACCCCAGCTTGTATGTATAAAAAAAAAACGTTTGTCACGAAAAGCGAAATCCACAGAAAGGGGATTTCATTGCAAAATAAACTTGCAGATTCATCCCCCTGGGCAGCATGGTCTCCAAGAGCCGCAAGTTTCTCAGAGACCGAAAAATGATGGTTTTTTTTTTTTTTTTATAAAGCACCTTTTTTTTTTATTAAAAAAGATTCATTTATTTATGCATACAAGAAAATGATGGGGTTTTTAACATGTGTTTTAAAATTTTTCTTTTAACACGTTACTTAACGTATTTCTCTTCCCCAGCATCGGGGGGAAATAATCTCAGACTGGGCCGTTGTATGACGGGACTATTTATGGCCACGCTGAGGGCTACCTGGCTTTTGGCCAGCAGAACAACTGAAAATAGGCCCTTGTCACTTGTGTGATGGGCATACGTACTATTCTCCCTGGAAAATACGTCGCTGCCACCCAGGCACACCCACACGCAGCCGTGACCCGGGCGGGCTGCCGGCGTTGAGGGATCTGCATTAGAATATACAGGCCTGCACAAAGCCGCCTTCCCAGAAATGTAATTAGCTTCTTTATGAACTGGTAAATATAGTATCTAGGCCCAGGGGAGTTCCCTATAGCCACTTTTATTCCCACTCGTCTCTGGGAATCATAAATGGTTGTCTTCCTCTCAAATGGATTAGGACAAATTACATTAGGACGTGATTGTGAATCTGATTAAGGTGGAACAGAGCGCTTTTTTTTACACCCCTTTGGGAGGACCATGGTTTTGTGTAATAACCAGAAGACGAAAAAGCCCTTGGCAAGATGTTCTTAAGGCATGGATTCAGAACAGACAGAGGAAAAGAATTTCATGCTTGTTCCAAGATGGGTCGAACCTTTCATTTCTACATCCAGCCAAGATGAAGACCTCTTGTACCAGTGTGTGGGTACTGGTGACGAGGAAAGAAATCTGAGGCGAAAGGGCCCTCTGGGAACCAGAGTCTGAGGAGACACTGGGTCTCTGAGGCCAAAACTCTGAGGAGAGTACATGCAGAGTATTAATGTCTGTCTGTCTGTCCGTTGCGCCTGGGGGCGCGAAAACTGTGGCGAAAGGTCCCTCTGGGACCAGAGTCTGAGGAGATGCTCGGTCTCTACGGCAAAACCCTGAGGAGAGTACATGCAGAGTATTAGTGCCTGTCTGTCTATTCCGTCTCGGGGTGCGAATACTGAGGCGAAAGGGCCCTCTGGGAACCAGAATCTGAGGAGACGCCGGGTCTCTGAGGCGAAATATGTGACCAGGTACCCTCGGGTATTACTGTCCATCTGTCTGTCTACCTCGGGGTGTGAAATCTGAGGCGAAAGGGCCCTCTGGGAACCAGAGTCTGAGGGGACTCCGGGTCTCTGAGGGCAAAACTCTGAGGAAGGTACTCAGTGAGTACTAGTGTCCGTCTGTTTGCCTCAGGTCATGAAATCTGAGGCTAAAGGGCCCTCTGGGGACCAGAGTCTGAGGAGATGCTGACTCTCTGAGGCCAAAACTCTGAGGAGAGTACTCACGGAGTATTAGTGTCTGTCTGTCTGTCCATTCCGCCTTGGGCCGCAAATACTGAGGTGAAAGGGCCCTCTGGGAACCAGAGTCTGAGGAGACACCGGGTCTCTGAGGGCAAAACTCTGAGGAGAGTACTCGGTGATGTTAGTGTCCATCTGTCCGTTCCACCCTGGGGTGCCAAATCTGAGGCGAAAGGGCCCTCTGGGACCAGAGTCTGATGAGACGCCACTTCTCTGACGGCAAAACTCTGAGGAGTGTACCCACGGAGTATTAGTGTCTGTCCATCTGTCCATTCTGCCTTGGGGTGCGAATACTGAGGCAAAAGGGCCCTCTGGGAACCAGAGTCTGATGAGACACCGGGTCTCTGAGGCGAAATAAGTGACCAAGATACTCTCGGGTAGTAGTGTCCGTCCATCTGTCCAACTCAGGGTGTGAAATCTGAGGTGAAAGGACCCTCTGGGAGCCAGAGTCTGAGGAGATGCCAGGTCTCTGAGGCGAAATATGTGAGGGTACTCGCGGGTATTAGTGTCCGTCCATCTATCCACCTTGGGGCATGAAATCTGAGGCGAAACGGCCCTCTGGGAACCAGAGTCTGAGGAGATTCCAGGTCTCTGAGGCGAAATATGTGACCAGGGTACTCTCGGGTATTCTGTCTGAGGTCAGAAATCTGAGGAAAGCAGCATGTGCATCCAGCGACGCCAAGGCACCTTCGGAAATTTCAGCTAATGCCTTGGATTTCTGTTTTCTAAGAAAGGACCATGGTTAAAGAACTGCCTCTCTTTTCTCGTTGAGAAATGAAACCGATTTCTGCATTTGAGAACTCCCACTAGTGAAATACAAGCCACGGATTCGCAGCCCAGCAGCGTGAGTCCAGCGGAGACCAGGTCCCGGGTAGGCTGCTCAGCCGGGTGAGAAATATCCTGTGTCTCCCAGAGAGCACAGGCTGTTTGCTCCCTGAGGGCTGTATGTATTTCACTCGGCGTTGTGAGGTCTGTTATTCCACACAGAGCGGTCTGTTAGCATCAGGCTCACCTGGGCTCTGGAGCTCTTGCCGGCACAACCTCGTTTGTGTTGCTGAGTGTTCAGGCTGTTCTTCTATTTCCAGGGAGCTGTGGGCTTTCCCATCCTCTCAAAATACAGGGTTCCCCAGCTCCTCAACTCAGCCTGCCTGTCATCTCGCTACATGTTATTTCTGGAAAATAGTTTTCTCCACAACATGTAGAAGATATAAATAACAATAAAAATAGACATTATTCAAATTTCATAAAATTTAAAAAATCTTATATAAAAATATTTTTTCTTGCTTAAAATAGCGCCTCAATTCTAAGGCTCTAACTCTTTCTTCTTTGCCCCCAACCCATAAATTGAACACAGTGGACATCTCCCTTGAAGGCTGTGGGTGTTTCATATTGTCCATGGAGGAGCTAAACCCATATCCCCCCGCTGTGTGCTGCCAGCCGACAGGCGGAATAAACAGCCACTGACCTAGAAAGCGAGTAGGTGCCAGTCCCGATTTATTCTCCCTCCGGTCTCCGAGAAATCTGTGATGCCTTATGTGACTCAGTCTCCCTAATATCCCGTCATGTCCTCCTCACTCCCCGTGCTCCCTGGATTGCTGAATAACCCTAACTGCGCTTTCCAGTTCTGGCCCCACCTCCCCGATTCACTCCCCCCATTGCCAGGTAAATCAGTCTAAAATGATTGTTCTTTTTAATTTTGCTACTGAAAACCTTGAATGGACTTGAATTTTCCTTCTTCTTTCCTTCTTTCCTTTTTCTGCTCCTTCCTTCTCTTCCTCCCTCCCTCCTTCCCTCTTTCCCTCTCCTAGCGGATTCCCCAGCACCCCAGCTTGTCATGCAGACATGGGGGCCCCAAGTCTGAGCGACGCCTTTCCCTCCTCACCTGCTCTGGAGCCTGCGGTTAGCAGCCCAGGCCCGACAGGCCACACTCTCTTCTAGGGTACTGATTTCCCTCTCCTCGCAAAGATGTCTCGCCCCCCTGCCCCCAGCACCCCACTTCCCACTCATCTTTCCAAATCAGCTCCTCTCTGGCCTTCTCAGGGGCAGGGGCTGGTACCCGTGCCACCTCCCCTAGCGCCTACTCTCCCTCCCGCTTGGCTCATCTCTGGCCGCGAGCTGGATGGAAACCATTGGCGCCGCCTGTCCTGAATAGTCGGGGTATGACATGAGCGTCGCCTCAGTGTGCACGAAGCTCCTTTCCGCGCCTCTCAGCCGTCCTGCGCAGGAGACGTGGCCAAGATGTGAGCGCCGGGGAGTAGGAGCCGGAGGGACCAAGGGTGCATTCTGGGGAGGCCCCATGTGACACAGAACCCCTTGGATTTATTCAGGGAGAAAGTGAGTTTGATTTTGGAAAAGCAAAGTGCTCTAGGAGGGGGTGTTTGCTTCCTGCTGGTGACGTGAGGGCGTGACTCTGGCAGGAGCGAGGGGGCCAAGCGGGGCGCTGAGGGTTGGGGGGGGGGATGTCGAGACAGGTAAGCCGGGGCCCCCCAGGGGATGGGTTCACACACCTGTGTCACTCTAGTTCCCTTCAAGCTGCGTTGCACACACCTCGTCAGGGACAGTTCCGACTGCAGGTGTGTTTTTTTAATCAATAGTTTTAGGTTTGGAAAATGTGGCTGATTATTGAGGTTCTTGACGTCCCACCGCATGTTCTGTGGTGATGAGGTCTTCAGGAGTCTTTGGTAAAGAATATTTGACTCACGGGCCTCCCTGGTGGCGCAACAGGTTAGCGCTGCGCTGTGGAGCTGTCGGCAGCAGCGACGCGAGTTCGACACCCGGCCGGGGAGAATCCCACATGGTGCAGCAGACCTCTCCTGCCTCGCCCGCTGCTCCCCTCAGCAGTGTATTTCTGATCTGCCTGTTCTGCTCCCCACTCTGTCTCTGGGGAGCCCTCTCACCGCCTCACACCTCTGGCCTGCACCCCAGCTTGTATGCATAAATAAATAAATCTGAAAAAAAGCATATTTGACCCATATCTTAATTATAGCAATAACTTTATGGAAATGGAAGCCTTTAAAAGTACAACAGGCATCTTCTTGAATAACCTAGTCGGAGAGAACTACGTGGAACATCCTGTGATTGAATCATCGTATTGAGAATTCAAACCCACGGCGTATTGTGTCTTACACATTTTTGTAGAGAATCAGATCAAGTTTTCTCTCCTAAAATTTTGAGACTCATGTTGCTGGATTTAATAAGCTGGACTCCAGTCTTCACTGATCTTGAAACTCAACTATCAAACTGAGCTCAACTCGGTTAATATAAACTGATATAAACGCAACTATCAAACTGAGCCCTACTCGGTTAATATAAACTGATATAAATGCAACTATCAAACTGAGCTCAACTCTGTTAATATGAACTCAACTATCAAACTGATACATTGATTCATTTCAGGGTAGAGGCTGTATGTTTGTTTGTTTGTTTTTGATCTGAGACAGTGCTCTAGGCTCGCTGAAATGGTTTTGCAGCATTAAGTAACTTCAGCGTCTCCTCTGCCTGCCATATGCCCGGTTTCTCAAAAAGAACCAAGACGAGCGCATCTTGGACAGAAGGCAAGAAAGTCATTTCGGATGTCACCCTCTTATAAGGGCTCCCTTGGATGTGGCCGCCTTAGCCCCCCAAGAAGGGTGCACCGCTGGTGTGGGAACAGCCTCCCTGTTTGCAAGCACCCCACGTGTGTGATGCGCAGGGGTCTCCAGGAGCGGCCGCCACGTGGGAGAAGAGCAAGGCGTTGGGAGCGATTTCTCACGCCTCCTGTCACGCCGGTTCCTTTCGGTGTGATTTAAGAAACTACAGGCAGTAGAAAAGCCTCCCCTTAAATGTCAAATACAAGATTAGTTTCTGTCGCGCTCTAATCCAAATGTCAGACGTGGGAGCGGACCCATCCATCTCACCAGAACTTCTCAAGCTTTACCTGTCAACAAGCGTCTTGAGGGCGCGTCCTGGTCTGGGGAGTCCCCATTCCGATCCACATGGCGTTGGGGAGCAGCGTCTGGGTGCCGATGACGCCCCAGTGGGAATGAGTCCGGAGGACCCTTGGCCTCAGCGGCTGCGCCAAGTTAGCGCCTGACTTGGTCTCCGTCTCCTGGGGCGCTTCCCGGGGTGTTCCGAGGGCCGCGTGGACGTGGCCGGCCCGAGGGGGAGGCGGCTAAGATCTGAGCAAAACACACGATGGCGGCCCCGAGAAGCGGGCGATGCCCCCAGAGAGCCAGTCCGCGGGGGCTGTGGGCGTTTGCCTGCGCGAGCGCCCGTCGAAGGCAGGACGGGGGGGTCTGGAAACGGCTGGTCCCTGGGGAGGTCAGGGCCCCCTGGAGGCGCCGATCTGCACCCAGTCCCTCGGCCCAGACCAGAAGACACTGCCCAGGCCCCTCCGACCAGCGGGGCGAAGTAGGAGGTGACCGCAGAGGCAGCCAGAGGTTCGCGCTCCAGGGGAACAAGCCCCGCAGGGCTCAGTCCTTGCCATCCGGCCTCTTCCTGGGCGAGGTGTTCTCTCCAAGGTAACATTTTGTTGTTGTTGTTATTTCTATCTTTTACATTTTGTATTCCCCTTGGGATCACCCGTGACCCATTTCCGTGGTCCCTTGTGTCCTTTTCTACTCCATTTTGTGCCCTTATCCTCCCCTCCCCCCCAATGTCTCTCTCCCACCCGGCCTCCCAAAGTCCTGTTATAAGTGAAACCATTCGATATTTTTCTCTTTCTTTCTGGCTTATTTCACTGAGTATGATCCCCTCTAATTCCATCCATGTCGCTGCAAATTGCATGTGTTTATCTTCTTTCCATGCTCAATAGTATTCCATTGTGTATATGTCCCACATCTTCTTGATCCAATCAAAGATAGCATTTTTTAAAATGTTTTATTTATTTATGCATTCAGGAACTGGGGTGCAGGCCAGAGGTGTGGGGGGGTGTGAGAGGATCCACCAGAGACAGAGTGGGGAGCAGAACAGGCGGATCCACTGAAACCCACTGCTGAGGGGGCAGTGGGGAGACAGGAGGGGTCTGCTGCGCCCTGTGGGAAGCTCCCCGGCCGGGGATCGAACTCGTGACGTTGCCGACGACAGTCCACAGCAGCGCTTAACCGCTGCACCACCAGGGAGGCCCTACAGCACACTTTTGAATGTTATGATTTTTGGTGGCACACTTGAAGGAATTAACACAATAATCATCAAAGTTCACGCACTGTTCTCCAGTGGAAGGTCTTCTGGCAGCTTGGAACAGCCTCAGGCTGAATGGGCAACTGGTTTGCCCAGGAATGTTGCTTAGAGGCAACCACTAAGTGTCTCCTCTTCACCTTTTAATATAGTCAGTGGCCAGTCCCGGCCCGCAATCTCCTCATCTCTTTCTTTGTTGTCATGGGGCTGAGCTGTGATGTTCCCAGGACTCAGCCCTTCTCAGGTCCTGGAGCTGTGCCAGGCCTTGGGAGTTCTGGCTCCGTCTTTGCTCGCAGACTCCAGGACAACTCTTGAGTATCATTTTGGAATCCCCTGATTTCTCCAGGTTTCTGAATGCATCGTCCCTGGGTCTGGTAGTCAGCAGAGTAAAAGCACCGAAGGAATCGAAGGGCTCCAGTCTCAGGTTTCTCAGCCATGGCTCAGCAATAACAAGAAGGAAATCAGAGGCTCTTTTAAATACAGATTCCTGGGCTCTAGACCCTGAGTTTTTACTTAGTGTGTCTGGGTAATGGTGAGACACAGTTCTAGCTGCATAATTATGTCAACCATCGCATCTCTACATCTATCTGTCTGTCTCTGTCTAGCTATCTCTCTAGCTAGCTCCCTGTCTGTCTATTCAGTTATCATCCCACCCATCCATCCATCCATCCACCCATCATCCATCCATCCATCCATCATCCATCCTTCATCCATCCATCCATCCACCCATCATCCTTCCATCCATCCATCCATCCATCCATCCATCCATCATTCATCCTTCATCCATCCTTCATCCACCCATCATCCACCCATCGTTCATCCATCTGTTCATCCATCCTTCCATCCATCCACCCATCCATCCATCATCCATCATCCATCCTTCCATCCATCCATCCTTCTGATGTCGTTTTGATGGGTTTTGAGAGCAGTGTCCTTGGGTTCACTCTGGGAAAGTTCCCCCATCTCCCCGTCAGTGGCACGCAGCGAGCGTCTCCACGGGACAGAGATGTTAGATAGACTTAAAAGAGCAGGTTTATTAGGGCAAGGGACAGGAAAGCAAAGGACGCTGCACAGACACCAGCAGGCAGGCAGAGCTGCCCCTTTGTGGGGGCAGGTTAGGTTTGATCCTCTTTCAATTGGGAGGGGCTCAGCTTCGAGGATGGCTTGTCCCTCCTGGTGTTGAATAACTAACTAGAATTTGAAAGGAGACCGAAGATGCTACAATGGGCCCAATCTCCCTCTCTTCACCTTCCGCCCAGCAGTCTGATACCTACTTGCCTTATGCTTTGTAACTTAGGTGCTGGCGCCAGGGGTTTTGGGTTATCATTGTGCTGATGGTTATGTTGCTTCCTTCGACCCCCACCTCCTTGTGTGGGTCAGGGCTTGTGATGCCTCTTTTATTAAGTTCTGTTTCCTCCATCACTTCCAGCCGGAAGCCATCTCTCTAGCCCCCCACCCCCTCCCTCCCTGCCTGTCTCTCTTCTATCAGCACAGCCGACAAGCCGTGCAAAGCTGCACACAAAACCATCTGTGTTGAGTGCGTCGCTGAGCACCAGGGCGATGCGCTTGTCCAAAGCCTTGGCTCATCCAGTATCATCTGGGCGCATGGACCAACGTGTCCTCTGCTTTCGCGCCTCCTCTCCTCGCCGGCGAGCAGCCCGGCACAAGGGGCACTCTGCCTTACTTCTCCGGGCAAGACACGGCTGGGCGTGGGGCTGGCCACCTGAATAGCTGCCGATGGCAACTGAGATTTCTTGTGGCCTTCTGTTGGAAGCGACGCAGGGGCAATGGGAGGAGGCGGGGAGGCAGACCCCTCCCCATTTCCATTATTTGGGGGCTAATTATCAGGATCCCAGGCAACCGCTCCTCCCATGCCCAGCTCATTTCGCTGTTCATTAGCACCCCCACCCCACACACGAGCAGGTCAACAGGAGCTAATATAGTGGTTATAAGCAATAATATGCAAATTAGCCATGCTGGTTTGCTACGCAGGCAGTTGCAATTCTTGATTAATAGGAGGCTTTGGGATTACCCCGAGTCGGCACGGCTGTGCACCCCTCTGGTGAACACAGGCAGTCAAAATAGAGGCGAGGTCCATGATGCTTCAGGAGGAAAACCAGCCCCCGATCGTCCCGCCACCAGAGCTTGGTGCCGAGGCTTGAAGCAGATGTGTGGTGTGACAGGCAAGCCACTTACAGTCCACTTCGGTTTTGAGGGCCAAGACACAAATAACTAAAATCACGGTAAAAAGCATAGCTGAAGATCAAAATCACCTCATCGCGCCTATACGGGTTCTCTGTGGCTGTTCTGTATCTCTTTGGTGAAGTCTCGAGGATTGACCTGATCTCTAATGCAGCTTCCAGCTTTAACACCTTGTGCGTCCATAAAAGTTGTTGTAAAAAATCATGACAGTTAGTAAAAAGTCATCACGGGCTTTAACATTTCAGTTCTTGAGCTGGACAAGCTCACCCGGCCCATTTTGTTCTGTGCAGAATAAATATCCCGTAACAAAAGAGTCACGGCTCTTTCAAGAGTCCACGGAGGGGGGCTTAGGACAATGGGGTCCTCTGCTGGTCCCCCTCGTTTCGGGCAGCCGGCTTTCTCCATTCTGTTTGGCCACGACTCTCCTTTTTCCTTCTTTGATTTATCTGGGCTTAACCAGGTGTAAGTGAAAGCAAAGAGGAGGGAGTATGGGCGTTTTTCACATCTGTGCCTAGCAGCTACAGAAAAATGCCCCCGATAATATCTGAGGCCAACTGCCCCGTAATTACACATCACAGTCTGTGAATTTTAGAGACTAGAATGAACATTTGCCATGAGTGAGACCAAACCAACCACAGAAGAGACTTTCTAGCCACTCACCCAGGGCCTGGCTATGCTGGACGCTCTGTCCCTGGGGCCACTTTTGGGGGTGCCCAGAAAGTTCCTCAGTGACCTAAGCAAGGTTCCTCAGTGACCTGGACAAAACCCTCTTGCAAGAAGTCAGTTCAGAAGAGAGACAGAAACGAAAATTAGGGCGGAGATTGTTTTGCAAGCAAAAACATGGCTTTTTTTTTCTTCCATTTTTTTATTGTTATTTATATCTTTTACCTTGTGTCTTCCCCTTGGGTAGCCCACCACCGATTACCCGTGACCCGTCACCATCGTCCCTTGTGCTCTTTTCTGCCTCGTTTTGAGCCCGTATACTCCCCCTCCCTTGCTGGGTGTCTCTCTCCTGTTTGGTCCCCCTGTATTCCTGCTGTAAGTGAAACCATTTGAGATTTTCCTCATTTTTACATCCTCACGTGGATTGCAGGCTCAGAGGCCCCCCGATGGCTGCCAGTGTCCACCCACACACCAGCGCCTGAGCTCAGGCTTTGTCTGCAGGGGCCAGCCTGGGGGCTGGGCAGGAGGCCAGCGCGTGGGGCCTGAGGGCCTGTGAGCTCTAAGATTCCCCCCCCCCCACCACCGCAGCCCGTCCGGCTCGGGAGAGGGCGGCTGCTGCGGCCACACAGCGGCCTGCGTGCCGATTCGGTTTCTCGCCAGGAGTTGTCCATTTGGGGTAGACCGCCGGCAGAGGAGGCGGGACCAGGCTATTAAAGAAAAAAAAAAAGAGAGAGAGAATCAATAGCCTTTGCATCTGGGCCTCAGGGTCCTCAGTGTCCATTATGCTCAGAAATGCCCGTGTCCAGCGGGTGTGGCTAAACCGCGTGCCCACTAGCTGCCAGTACCACTAATGAGGCTTCCTGTTTTCTCTCAAAATGAGAAATGAGCTCATTTGATTTCTCCAAAATCAAACCCAAGGGTCAAGGGGAGCGTGTGGGGTGAGACTCTTCAATTCCGGTGGAGCCAGAGGCGGCGCCAGCCCGGCCGTCGGGGCGCAGAGAACAAAGTGGACAGGCCCACCTCGGGTTTGCTGACTTCCTCTTTGTGTTCACGAGCCGGGCGCTGGGGGTGCCCAGGCCTCGGGGGCAGCTCCAGGCGCTTCACTCCGTGGTAATCGATTCACGGCGGCCGCGGCCAGCTGCAGCGGGCAGCCTGTGCCTGTCCGAGGAGGAGGCGGCCGGGCGGAAGGACTTCAACACGCCCCGCAGGAAACGGGAATGAGCGCGCGCGCCCCTGGGGGGCCCCCATTAGCCACATGATTAACCAGATTATGTCTCGGAGCCACCAAGGTAAACAGGGCCGGCCTTCTGTCAGGCGGCCCTCGGAGAGTCGGCCCTTTGTCGTCGACGGGGCGGAGAGAAGCAGCCTGGCAATTAGGAGCGAGAGAATGAAAGGGACGGCCCCGACGCTGCGAGGAGCGTGTGAGAACATCCTCTGACCCGGTCGCGTCCCCAAGGCCTAGCCCGGCCCCCTCAACGGGCCACTGCCCCTTTGTGGCCAAAGGAAAAGGAAGAGGTGGATTTAGCTGCCCTCCCTCTGGGGGTGCGCGGCCCGCCCAGCGCCCCCCTGCAGGGACAGACAAACGCCCACAGTGAACTGGTTTGTGGGACCCGTGGCAAAGTCCCATCCTCGTGCGGCTGGAGCTTTGCGCAAATGGAAGAAAGTGGGTGACACGTGGCACCCGCAAGAGAAATCTGTAGGGGTTAAGCTCAGACCTGAACCCCAAGGTTCTAATGGGTAAATGCCCCTTGGGGTGTTCCCTGCAATAAACGCCAGAGCCTCTCAGCCAGGAAATTGAAATGATGCGTATTTCTAGAGAGAAGGGAGCTTAAAAAAGTTTGCAGTTCTGTCAGTCTCCCCGCGGCCCCCTCAGCAGTGGACTTCAGAGGATCTGCCTGTTCTGCCCCCACTCTGTCTTTGGGGAGTTCTCTCACCCCCTGTACCTCCGGCCTGCACCCCAGTTCTTATGTGCATAAATAAATCTTTAAAAAAACCCCACAAAACCCTGAGGGGGTGCGTTGCAGGGTAGGTGAGAGAGTGGTCAGTGTTTTCCGTCCTCCCACCTTTAGATTTAATGATGGGCACCTGCGGCCTGCACCAGGCCTGACCGGGGCACTGGAGTGGGGTGTGGGCCTGCGTGAGGGGGCGCACCTGGGCTGGAGGCCGAGCTTAGGCGGGCACATCCCCGAGCAGAAGGAAAAGGAAGCAGCAGCAGAGAGCAGAGCAAGGCAGCAGAGGACCATTCAGGGTGCAGCAGAGAGACCCGGAGACGATGCCAGAGAGCCCAGAGACTGTGAAGATTCGCCGGGGGCTGGAGAGCCTGCCCGCCCTCCCACCCGCCCCCCCAGCCCCCCCAGCCCGCCCTGGACCTGGCTGCCTCGCTACCCATGGTGTAGTAAGATCATTAAAAGCCTGAAAAAGGGCTTCCCTGGGGGCGCAGGGGTTAAGTCTGGGACTGTGAGGCTGTCGCAGCCCCTGCAGTGCGAGTTCGATCCCCGGCCCGGGAGCTTCCCACAGGGCACGGCAGACCTCTCCTGTCCCTCTACTGCTCCCCTCAGCAGTGGGTTTCAGGGGATCTGCCTGTTCTGCTCCCCACTCTGTCTCTGGGGGGTACTCTTACCCCCTCATACCTCTGGCCTGCACCCCAGCTCTTGTGTGCATAAATAAAATAAATATTGGGCCTCCCTGGGGCGCAGGGGTTGAGTCTCAGCCTATGAAGCTGTCGCAGCCACTGCAGCACGAGTTCGATCCCCAGCCAGGGAGCTTCCCACAGGGCGCAGCAGACCTCTCCTGTCTCCCCGCTCCTCCCCTCAGCAGTGGGTTTCAGTGGATCTGCCTGTTCTGCTCCCCACTCTGTCTCTGGGGAGTCCTCTCACCCAAGCACCTCTGGCCTGCACCCCAGCTTGTGTGCATCAATAAATAAATCTTAAAAAAAAAACAACCCAAAAACCAACAACAAAAAACACAATCTAACAATTTGATGAACATATTTATAAATGACCCAGCTGCTCACTTTTGCCGGCGTCATAAACTCGATGCAAACTGGGTTTGGGTCAAGAGTGCTCTGAATGTTGAACATCAGGATTTGGGGGCATTTTCTGGGGTAGGCAGGTCTGTCTGTGGTGGGGGCTGTGGCCCCACTTCCTCACCCTCAGCCCCCCGCGTGGAGCCATGAACACACGTGAACACATGTGAACACGCTTGAAACTCGCTGGGCGTCACCCGCAAACACCCCCAGACCCGCTGCCTCTCCCCTGTGTTCTTCCGCCTGTTTTGTCTCCTGCATCTTCACTCCCGTCTTCTTTTTTTTTTTTTAAAGAATTTTATTTATTTATGTATACAAGCTGGGGTACAGGCCAGAGGCGTGGGGCGGTGAGAAGGTTCACCAGAGACAGAGTGGGGAGCAGAATAGGCAGATCAGAAATACACTGCTGAGGGGAGCAGCGGGCGAGGCAGGAGAGGTCTGCCGAGCCATGTGGGATTCTCCCTGGCAGGGCGTCGAACCGGCATCGCTGGCGGCCAACAGCTCCACAGCGCAGCGCTCAACCGCTGCGCCACCGGGGTGGCCCCACTCCCGTCTTCTGATTTCGCTTTGCGCTGAGGATGATCTCGGGCGGCTTCCCTGGTCTTTGGGCTGATCCCCGGGATGCCCACCCGCCTCTACATCAGCACCTCCGATTCTCACTGCACCCCCCCCATCCGAGGCCACCCCGATACTTGTGTTTAGTCTTCCGTCACTTTGGGCTTGGAGATAATCTAAAATTTGAGGGATTCTGAAATGCAGGCTTCCTTCCCTGCCCCCCAAAGCTCACTATTTCAGAGGGGGAGGGGACGAGGCCGTCGCACCAGAGCTGTCCTCGTGGCTTCTGGAGCTGGACACTCGTCCCAGCGCTGGCCTCCACGTCCATTGTCAACACCCGCTGTGAAAAACGGCCTGAGAAAGAGTGAAATCCCTGAGCAGCGTTGTTTCAAATAAGGCCTGAATAATGAATGAGCTGTTTTCGGTCTCAAATTTCAGGCGTTTGTTTGAATATGCAGAACTAAAAAAATTGGAAATGATAAACTATGATCTTTCTATATGTTGTTCATATTTAATATACTTTTTGATTTCCAGTTATATCACCAATGGCATAAAAATTCATGTGTTATTAAAACATTTGTCAGTCCTGATGGAACCTTTCAGTCGCTCTGCCTCGGAACACGCGTTTTATTGATGTCTCGCCGGGATTCGGGCCGTTGATCAGGTAAGGGATGCCGCAGCGAAGTGGCTTCCTTTCTTCCAGAGAAACCACAGCAAACGCCTTTCCGTTACGTCGAGGATGCCCGAGTCCCGAGCCCCGCGGTTGGGGCAGCTTTGGGGGGATTTCGCCCCAACTCTGCAGACTGGCCCGGGGAAACTGATGGGGCTCTGTGGCGGCCTTCTTCTCCAACGGGGAGTGTGGGAGGAGCCTGCGGGAGCACTGGCTTCCACGGATGAGAGGGATGATGGTTTCTGGGCCCAGACAGCTCCATGAAGAACACTCACGGCCTCCTTCTGTGGGGGCCAGCTTTGCAATTCGTTATCAACAAATCCCTCATAGGGCAAAGGGCGCCCACGTACTGTCCCTTTCTTTGAAGTAGTATTTATTTATTTTTAAAGATTTATTTATTTATGCATACAAGAACTGGGGTGCAGGCCAGAGGTGCTGGGGTAAGAGGATACATCATAGACAGTGGGGAGCAGAACAGGCAGAGCCACTGAAGTTCACTGCTGAGGGGAGCAGCAGGGAGACAGGAGAGGTCTGCTGTGCCCTGTGGGAAGCTCCCTGGCCGGGGATCGAACTCGTGCTGCAGTGGCTGTGACAGCTTCCTAGGCTGACAGCTCCCTACGCCCCCAGGGAGGCTCTGAAGTGGTATTTAAATTCAACAGCTCTTTTTCCATTTCTGCAACAGGAAAATCTTCAGCCAGAACAATCAAGGAATTGAATAAAAAATTATTAATATCTCCAGCTAGTCCCAGTGGCTGAAGAGTCAATTTTCAGGAATGTTGGAAGTTAGCTTGATTTTAGACATGTTTCTCGGGTTGTCTTTTTAATATTTAAATTGAGGTGAAAATTAAGTACAAAAATTGCTTTCATTTTTCTTCGTTTGAAAAGACTCAGTGTTGGTTGACTTGCCGTTATCAGGATGTAATGGGCTATAGCCAGGGAACATTTTTTATGAGAGTTCGCTTTTATTTCATCCTCCACACACCATCATTATTTATCCCAAGGATCATCATATTTCAAGCTATTAATGCACACTAATGGCATAGCAATAACAGAAATCAAAACAAATTAAAAAATACTCAGAGTCCATGCCAACAATTACTGTAATGCTTTCATTTGAAACTTCTGCCAGTCCCTGCCAAATTGAATGCACACTTTTATGTATTTTGATTATGAAATAGATGCCCTGTTCTCTTCTGCTGCTGTTCACACACTGCAAGGAAGCATGTGTGGGGCACACACTTTATGGGGACTCTAGGTTTTATCTAATATTCTACTGGATCCACTGCAATTCGTCTGCGGTTACATGTTACTTCCAATTGCCATGTCACCATTTCAGTCTTCCTCTGATAAACGTCTTGTAACTACAGCCCTTCCTTTCTTCCTTCTCTGACCAATCTTTCCCTGAGTTCCACACATTCAACTTCTTTTTTTTTTAAGGATTTATTTATTTATGCATACAAGCTGGGGTACAGGCCAGAGGTGTGGGGCGGCGAGAGGGTTCACCAGAGACAGAGTGGGGAGCAGAACAGGCAGATCGACGGAAACACACTGCTGAGGGGAGCAGTGAGCGAGGCAGGAGAGGTCTGCTGCACCATTTGGGAATGTCCCCAGCCGAGCGTCAAAGTCGCGTCGCTGCTGCCGACAGGTCCCCAGCACAGTGCTTACCTGCTGCGCCACCAGGGAGGCCCACATTCAACTTCTTATTTGATTCATTTTCTGTGTCTCAGCAGCCACCCGTGTTCCTTGACAAACGCGTCATCTTTTACACTCTCCTCCAAGTTCTGGTAGATTCCATCACTTAGGAAAGCCTGTAAGAAAAAAAAAAAAATCTGCACTAATCTCTTCCTTGGCTTTAGCTACATCTTCCCGGCCATTTTGAGTTTATGTGGTTGCACACTTTCTTGTGATCCTAGGCGAACAAAATCACGAAATAACACCAGGTTTGGGACAGAGTTGGCCCGCACGTTGTCCCCGTAGGCAGTGGTTTTGAGCAAACTTTGAAGTGCTGTTCCGGGGTGTCCACAGGTCTTCAGCTCTTAAAGTGTGTGCCATGTGCAAACAAGATTCTAAACTTGATTATTGAATGGTGGTTTCACAGTGGAGCAGCATTTTAAGGTAAAAAGTCTCACCAGTGAATAAAAGAGTGAGCAGGTTTCTTTACTGCTGGACTTCTGGGGAGTTTTCATATGCTAAAAGAGCTAAACATTTCCATTAGGGAAGTGATATGTTCGACTACAAATTTATTGATTGGCCATGGAGATGTATGTGACATGTATTCTCTGAAACACGCTTTGAGAAATTTTAAGGTTTTTAAAAGTTTTTCTTAAGATGCGAACTTTTTAATCCTTTTATTCCAAGAAGCAACCGTCTGGGTACAGATCGAGCCTGATGGGGTCCAGAAATAAGTCCGACGGAGTTGGACTCTGCTCTCAGGTGTGCATTCTGTGCATTCTGGAACATTCTGTTCAAGCGACTCCTTTCAGCCCGAGGCTGACCCTAGAATCTGATAAACACAAATCCTTTGTCTCAGTAGGTGTTTTGTGACCATCTTAGGGAATGGCAGATAAGTTAGCCAGACATGGGCTTAGCCCAACTGTGGAACGCTCTAGAATGTATGGCACTCACCCATAGTCCATGTCATCTTCAGCCGAGCTCTGCAAAAACAAATGTGTCTTGTCCCTATTTGACAGATGAGAAAAGGAAGTCTGAGCCTGCCTTTGGCTACTTCCTGTGGCGGTGAGTCATGAAATGGCAAATCAAGTGCGGTTCTTCAGACCCATCCATGATACTCCGGTTCCGGCCCGTGCACCATCTTCCTTCCCGCCCTTGGCATGGATGACACCGGGTCTTCTGGTCCAGCTTTGGGCAGCAGGCAAGACAAGGGTCTGCTGCCGCTTCCCTTTCCTCCGGCAACTTTGCCATCCCGACGCCCCCCCAATCCTTCTCCCTCTGCTTTGGCACATTTCCTAAAAGCCTGAGACATCTCGACCCTGCGTCTCCTCTTCTCTGCGCCCCTGCCTCTCACGCCGCACTGGGCTCCTCGCCCGGGCTCCCCCCACGCGGTGGAGACTCTTCCAGGAGCGGGGCGAGTCTGGCTTTTCTTCCCCGCAGGTTGACTGTTTAATGCGCATTGTACATTTATCAGGGATGCTCTAAATGGCGCTAAAGCTGACAGCTCCCCTCCACTTACGGCTGATGAAAGGCTGCAGGCCTGCGGGCCGGGCTCTGTGAGGGTGCGGGCCCCGGCGCCCGCCGGTGCGCGCCGCTGCCCCCGCGGAACGCGCTGGCCCGGGGAACTGCGCACAGAGCCCGCCGCCTGAGGGCACCACTGGAGGAGAAATGCGCTTAGCGCCCCAGCGCGGCCGCTCGGACACACGCCCACACCGGCGGGGGCACCGTGTCCACCCGCGGCGGACAGTATTCAGACATGCCCCTGCGGCGGCCGCCGCGCACCTGAACAGCCCGCCTGCGTCCGCACAGGTGTCCCTGTCCACGCGCCTCATCCTGCTCAGGGCGCTCCGCACCAGGGAGAAGAGGAAGAGTACCTGCAGTGCCCAGGTGAGGACGGGGCGCCTCGCCGCCAGGTGACCTCAGAGCAATGGGGGGGGGGGAAGCCCCCACTCGCCCAACTCCCAGCCTCGCGCTCCCCGACGTCTCCTGCTGGACGTGGTCGTTATAGGCAGTTCCTTCAAAGGCTAATGAATGACCCGGGTCATTTTCTGCCCGCGAGCCCCACAGAAAGCGCCCACTGTGCAAATGTCAGTTGAACGACCTGCTGCAGAGGGTCTCCGATTTGTGCGTTCACTCCCTGGGAGAAACTCACTTTTACTCACCGCTGAACTCAAGTGAACCGGGGAGTCCTTTAGAAGAGGTAGTGAGAGCAAACCTATTTCCAAAATAGGTCTCAGTGGGCCTCCCTGGGGGCGCAGGGGTGAAGTCTCAGCCTATGAAGCTGTCGGCAGCCACTGCAGCACGAGTTCGATCCCCAGTCAGGGAGCTTCCCACAGGGCGCAGCAGACCCCTCCTGTCTCCCCGCTGCTCCCCTCAGCAGTGGATTTCAGTGGATCCACCTGTTCTGCTTCCCACTCTGTCTCTGGGGAGTCCTCTCACCACCCCACACCTCTGGTCTGCACCCCAGCTCTTGTGTGCATAAAAAATTAATCTTAAAAAAATAAATAACGATATGGTACTGGGTAGTAAGTGCCCCCAAAAGACACTCAACAGCATTAATCATTGGAGAACCCAACCCAAAACCTCAGGGAGAACCACCCCACACCCCGCCTAGCAGAACAGGGAGACAAGAATGGGGGTGGGGCAGATTAGGGCCCTCTTCTTCTGCTGATGGGGTCAGGAGACTGAGGCCACTGCAGAAAATAATTTGTTGGTTCCTTCAAAAGTTAGACACAGAATGATCCTATGAACCAGAAGTTCGACTCTGAAACATAGACTCAAAAAATTTTATTGCAGCACTATTTATAATAAATAAGATATAGAAACAACCCAAATGCCCAAAAATAGATGAGTGGATCAAGAAGCTGTGGTCGTGACATACCATGGAATACTATGCAGCCATCAAAAAGGATAAACACATGCCATTCACAGCAACATGGATGGAGCTAGAAGGGATGATTATTTCAGTGAAATAAGCCAGAAGGAGAAAGAAAAATAACAGATGGTTTCACTTATAGGAGGAATATAGGGGAATCAAACAAGGGAGCAGGGCAGAATATAATATCAATAAAAACCACAACACAACAAAACCAAAATAAACAGGCAACTATTAATCAGAGGCACTCTGCAGGGGAGGGGGAGGCAGAGAGACCCAAACGAGAACACAAGGGGCTGTGGGGATGGTGCAGGAGGGAACTGGTGGTGGGAATTCTATGGGGACTACACCTGGGAAAAGCAAGCATGCATTGTAAAAAAAATTGAACAATGAGGTAAAAATATATAAATAATAATAAAAAAATTGGGCCAGGGATTCAAACCAGTGTCCTTGGCAGTGTTATTCACAGCCCAGAGGCTGGAACTAACCATGAGTGCGTAAACACAAAATCTAGTTCACACACACCGTGAACTACTACTCAGTCTTAAAGAGGAACAGCATTTGATCCATGATCCGAAAGGATCAGCCCTGGGGTCCTATATTAATCTCATCAATCCCATAACTTCACTGCGAACGTGTTTACATTTACTTAACCTAATGGTAGCCATCCAGCGAATAATTATTTTATAACATGCATCGGGTCATTTGACTCTTAAGTCAGCTGCTTTATGCAGTTAAAAAATCATATTCATAGAAACCTTTATCGTTCGAGTGACGTTTCAGCCCATAACGCATCCCTCCACTGCCCCCCTCACCCCCGGGTATCCACAGAGAGAGCATTCTAGAGAGAGAAATACTTATCAATTCCTTGTTTTTCCCTCAGGGTTCTGGGCAGATTTTATGGCACCAACTGACTTGGGCCAAGAATTTGAATTTTAGAGCCTCTTGCCTCCTGTTCTGAAATGTCTGTACCTGGCGGTGCACTGTGAAAAATTTTTGGCTAAAATCATTCTCTTTTTCACTATTTCAAGCTGGAACTTTCATTAACAACACCACCACATCCCCCCTTTAGCCACAGCTTCACGGCGGGTAACCCGAGGCCTGATTCTCAAAACTGCTGATAACAAGTTCCCGTGTGGTCCTCAGGAGAGCTGACACAGCACTGATAAGGCGCGTTTGGAAGAGAATTCGCTGCTTGTAGTTGGAGAATAACGTCGACTGTAACCTGTCCAAGAAGAGGAAGCTGGGATTTTCCTTGCTATTCAACTTCGGGTTTCTTGCCAAATTTAAAGGCTCTTTTAATAACAAAGCTTAGGGAATTATATCCAAAATATTTTCATGTACGTACCAAGGAATTCTATGTCACGATAGGAAGACGTCATCTGCAAGTTTCCTGTGAATGCAGCCATCCCTACGGTACCACCCAGCAGAGCCGGGCAGGCCCAGAGGCCCTCTGGGCATTCTCAGCCCGGACGAGGCGATGTCCCCTCCGCACGGTGAGTGGGCCGCTGGGCCTGCGCCCTCAGCCTCACCTCCTCAGCTGATGTGAGACTGGGGGGTCCCTGTTTAAAGTGGGGGCCATGTTTATCCTCAGGCTGCCTGGCTGCTATGAGCAAGAGTCACAGGGGCCCCGGTGCCCCCTCCCTGTGGTGAGCGCCACACGAGCCTCATCCGGCCTGCAGGGTCTGACCTGCGGAGATGGCGGCAGGGCCTCTGGGCAAGGCGTGGCACGTGCAAAGGCCCTGGGGTACGACGGACGCTGCCAGCTGAAGGGCGGTCACGGCAGAACCGGCGTGGGGACAGTTCGAGAAGGCAAGTCCCACAGACGTCACCGGGAGTCCTCACTTCTCACCACACAACGTCCCTGCCACACTGAGCGCCTGGGCACCGATGTCCAGCCCAGCGCGAGCGGGGTGCTGTGGGCGGCCTCGGGCAGGCGGGCGGGCTTCTCGATGGGCCCAGAGGCCCCAGCGTTCTTGTGCTGTGAAATGAGGTGCAGACTCTGAGCCCAGGCTCTGCCCCGTGACTTAGCCAGGGCGCCCGAGGCCAGGGAGAAACCCCATCCTGGCCCGAGTCCTCCGTCCTCCCCAATCGAAGAAGACAGCAGTGCTCCTGGAACTCTGCCTTTCTTTTAACAGAAGGGGAGGCCACTGCCCCCTCTTTTGTGACCCAGGAGGAGGCTGCCGGGGTCTCATCCAGGAGTGTCCCCTCACCTGAGAGGTCCCCTTTCCTCTCAGTGAGGCCGAGGCCCCTCCTGGTCTGTCCTGAGACGTCTCCCTCTGTCCTGGGCGCCGCAGGTCCCTAACCGCCGGGCAAGCCCCCTGGCCTCTGGGATATTCTCAGTGTCTGCGGCCAGTAAACGCTCTGCACGCCCGTGGTTGTTTTTCCTTTGCTCGCCGTTTCCTGGGGTTTCGTGGCTGGTCCCCTGAGGAGGACCCCAAGCACCCCGGCCGGATTGGCCGTGCCGCTGAGCGCAGCTTTCAGAGCCAGACAGAGCAGACTGGGGTGCACGGGAGGAGGAAGAGGGCCAGGAAAGGCCGGGGACTTGGGCTGAGCAGCCCCAGAACCTGGGCTGGTCCTGCTGGCATCTCCCTGCCAGGGACCTAGATTTACGGGGCGCCCCCCTTCTCCTTCATCACAAGGTCTTAGGACAGTCAGGTAGCCAGCGCGCCTGAAATATGTCTCTGAGGAAACGGTGCTAATTAGTATTGGAATTTACAGCCTTCCATTTTATTGACTTGTCCTACTTTCTTCGATAATTAACTAATGAGTAAAGTAATGAGCTATGTTAGTCAGTCATGCTGTTCAATTAAACGGCAAATCAATTATTGAAAATCGTTTCGGACATCTCCGGCGCGTGCAGGCTGAACTGGGCTCGGAGTGGGCGGAGCTGGCTGGGGGGACGGGGCGGGGCTTCCCGCTGCACGCAGGTGGGGGCAGGTGCCCTCACCTGTCCGCACCTGGGCTCATGCGCGGTGGCTGCCCGGAGGTGCCAGCAGATGAGGGGGCGTCAGCAGGCAGCCCCAGGTGGATGAGGAGGCGTTGGGAGGCAGTGCTGGGAGGCGGGCGCTCAGGGAGGCAGGAGAAAGGTCAGCTCTGGGCTGGGCAGACGCTGAGGGCAGCGGCTGGGGGGGGGGGCGGGGGGGGAGCCTGGCTCGTCGTGATTTGATGTTTTCCTGATAATCGTGGATGGTTCATTTTTTTATGTTTTCCTACATTTCTTTGATTGTATTGGAGATGCCCTTCGACTTGAAAATTTTATCTAAAATGAAATACATAGGGATATATGGGGAATGAGCAAATTCAGTCTGTAGCGTGAGAAGAGTATTGATGCAAACACACAATGCACACACGTGCACACACAGCACACCCATACACAAAAATGCACAACCCAAGCGCACATACATGCACACACATGCTCACACAATACAAAAATGCACACCACAAGTGCACATATATGTGCACAGCACATGTCAACACATCAAGACACCTCTACATACATGCACACACTTGCACCTAAACCCTTACATGCACAATCACAAATATACAGACGCACAGGACAGAAACACATATGCACACAGTACTGCAGACGCACACGGACATGTGGCCCACGCATACTCACAGCCTGCAGAGATGCTCACACACACACAGCAATGCACACATGCACAACACACATGCAGAGTAGCACATACATATGTGCAGATACACACCACACATGTGTACACACAACCCATGTGTACATCACACACATACACTGGCAGCACACAATATACAGCACGTGTGGACATGGGTGCACACGATACATGATACACAGCACACAGCTGCGCACACACGTGTACACACACCAGGAGACCGAACAGGTGCCTGATGCACACAGAGGGTCTGGAGGTCCACTTTGGGGACCTGAGGATGGGGTGGCTGTCCCTCCTTGCTGGCCACGCCCTGGACAGCACTGCCCTAGGCTGTTCCTCCCCCCAGCTTCCTCTCCCACCCTCTACTGCCCGTCCCTGCACCTTGGCCCACACAGACTCACACTGCTCATCTCCATGCAATATACTTATTATTTTTTTGTTCACAACACTGTATTTTAGGGGTAGACCACACCCCACCACCAAAGCTCCAACAACCATCCACCAGCAGTGCCCCCCGCTTCCTTTTGGGTGGCCTCAGTTCTGCAGTTAGAATTCAAGGGGTTGCCTCCATTTGTTTCTTTGCTTTATTCCTTTGTATTTCACACTTCAGTGAAATCATCTGACATTTGTCTGTCTACTTCTGACTTATTTCACTTTCCATGGTCCTCTCCAGTGCCATCCATGCTGCCATAATGGCAGGGCTCACCTTTTTCACAGCTGAGTAGTATTCCACCATGTATCACACCTGCTTGTGTCCTTATGGTACTGGATGAGGAGGGTATAACTTTTGGAACACCCCACACCTCGTTCACAATTCATCAAAATTGCCAATTATAAAAACTGTTGACTATTCAAACTCATAATAACCATCACTATTTTAACAAGACTCTTTAATTTGAGATCTGTCCTATTCTTACTTCCTCATCTGGAAGTCTTTTATCAGCCATGTAGTAGAATAATCACTCTGTTCCTTCAGTATAATTCACAAAGGGTATGATTATAGAGTTCTTACGAGGCTTACACATGTCTTCTCTCCGAGAAAACTTGAGTAACATTTTAAAGGGTAAAGCGTCTGTTAGTATGAGAGAATGCAATTTGCACCTTCAAAGTATCTCCGAATTCTTTAAAGGTGTTATCCCCTACACTGCAGTTTTAAACCTTAACCTTCAAAATTGATTAAGCTCTGCGATGGGAACAAGAAAGCAAAGCAAATGAAAGCCAGGTCAGGGAAGCAAGGACCAGTTTTCATTTCCAAACAGTTTTAATCCTGTGTTTGTGTTCCTGCCTGAGATGAGGCGCTCCCACATGAATCGAATTAGAATTTACATATGAATTACATTAGAAATAGGAGCTCCATCAAGGAATAATTAGCACTGTCCTGGGTTATGTGAAGGCGAACAAAATTAAATAAGAACAATTTCAAAGGCAAGTTTTGTTTTGCCTCTTCAACTAAGCTGGTTTAATCAGTGATAATGACTGAAATAAATCCACTCCATCCAAAGCCATACAGCGGACCATATTGTGTGAAATGCCATTAGCGACTCAGTAAATCATCAAGTCAGGGGGAAGACCTGGCTCCAGCCTGCTCTGTCCCTTTGTGCACAGGGGGTGTGTGGTCCCATCCGAAGGTGCAGGAGGGTGGGGGAGAGTCCCAGGAACATTTGGGGAGACATAGCCACGTCCAGGAGAAGCCCACAGTCACATCGTGCGTCCCAAGCGGCGTCCACGCCTGTTGGAGGTGACGCTGTTCTCTGCTCTCGGAGAACAAAGCCCGAGATTCCTCTGCCACGAGGCAGGGTCGGGAGAGACACGAAGAACTCAGCAACCCACGGGGGTCCCCGGTGACTGGGCGCCTTCCGCCCCCAAACAGGGCTGTGCTTTATGAGTGCCTCCTCGAAAGAGCTCAACGCCAGTGACCATAAAACTGAAATATAATTATGACATTAAAGACGCCTATATTTGAACTTAATTATTAATTAATTTAATGAGAGGAGAAGAGGTTGTAAAATTGCTAATTAAATAGCTCTGTAAAACTGCAGACGGTGGAGGATTTAGCGGTGATGGATCCGCGGTCTCGCCACGCCACTGTCCTCTGAGAGGGCGGCTCACCGGGGGTGCAGGCTGAAGGTGGCTGGGGCGGGCTGGCGAGCATCCCGGTGAGGGGGCTTCAGCCCCTCATGCAGACCTGGGGTCTCAGGGGACCAGGGGGCCGGCCCGGGGGACCCACCACAGAGTGGAGACAAAGGTGGTGAGCCCAGGCCGAGGGCTGGTCTTGGGGTGACGCCCCGTGAGGGTCAGCTTGCTTGTGTCCACGCAAGGAGTGGCTTTCCAGGAAGTCAAGTCTGAGTCATCCGGGAACACGATGGCACCTTCTAGCCCCCGAGGATGCAGCTGCCGCGGCCGGGCCCAGCGCCGACCGACATGGCCCGGAGCCACACATGCTGAGGGTCAAATTCCCTCTGGTCAACCCCGTACCGGGGAGGTGAGCCTGGGGGCAGGCGCCTCCCTGGGGCCCAGTCTCTTCATCAGCCCATGGTGAAGCGGGGCTGCCTGGACACTGGGGCCCCCCAAGTCAGTGCCCAGCAGAGGACAGGTCACTTGCTGTGGGTCTTCACCTGCCACACGATTGCAAGACCACCAGGCCCGGGAATAGCGATGGGGTTTATTTCACAGAAGGGGAAACCAGGAGTAGCCGTGAGCGGCCGCTGTCTCACCCTGGAGGCCGCCGTGCCCAGGGTCCCCGAGCAAAGGCTGCTCCTCCAGGATGGCGCCGGGGCAGCTGCGGGAACCCTGGGCGCTGGGTCTCTGAGACGAGCGCTCAGCAGCACAGTCCCAGCCTGAAGGCCCAGATGGGCAGCGCTGGACGCTGGCCCGGGCAGCAGCACCGGGAGTGAGGCTGGACTGTCAGACAAGGGCGCCCCGTGAGCCCCTGGCCAGGCGCCCCAGCTCGGAGGCACCAGCCGGCTGTTTGCCCTCCCAGTCTGGGAGCAACGAGGCCAGAGGCGGGTGCAGCCGCTGTCTGCTTTTCACCCTCCATCGGCTTCTTTCTCGGGATCTGGGGCTTGCTCCGCGCTTCCGACACCCACGTCTAGGGCCCCCCACCTCCGAGTTCCGTCCTGATTGGTCCATTCAACCCAGCTGGTGCCCGAGGTGCAGCCCCAAGCAGCAGCTTTGGGGGCAGGTAAACCCTCCAGTCTCTCTGACATTCCACCGCTCAGTGCTGATGAGAAATAGCTAGTCCACACTGCAGGGCCACGTACAATGGGGGGACCCCTAAATTCCTGGGGCTGTTGGGAGCACCCAGCGGTGCAGACTCATGGGCTATGGTCAAGAGTAAGATAAATAGGGGCCTCCCTGGGGCCGCAGGGGCTAAGCCTCAGCACTGTGAAGCCACCCGCAGCCACTGCAGCATGAGTTCGATCCCCGGCCAGGGAGCTTCCCACAGGGCGCAGCAGACCCCTCCTGTCTCCCCGCTGCTCCCCTCAGCAGTGGATTTCAGTGGATCTGCTTGTTCTGCTCCCCACTCTGTCTCTGGGGAGTCCTCTCACCCCCGCACCTCTGGCCTGCACCCCAGCTCTGCTATGCAAAAATAAATGAATAAATCTTTTTTTTAAAAAAGGATAAGATAAATAAAGCAAAACTCTGCACGTTGAGTGAGGCCTCGAGAGGTGCTTTGTGAGATGCTCACAGCAACCTGTGGCAAGAACGAGCCTTGAATCTCAGTCCTGGGATTCCCCTGCAGCTGTCCTGGAAGACTGTGAATCACCCCGGAAAATGACTCTGCTCTCTGTTCCATCGAACGCAGGGACATTTTTATGGAAGCATTTTTATTCCTACTGGGGTCGTCTGTGGGCAGGACAAAGAACATTTAGGGACACGTGTCAAAGACCAGCTGCAGGAAATCCAACATAATTAAAAGCGTAGTGTCCTGATTGTTCACACGAACTCAAAAGTGTCCCCAGCAGTATGCAAAGTACGATAAACAGATTTTCTTATCAAGGAAATGTTGGGGGAGAAAGGACCCCTGAACAAACTCCACAGGTAGGTTTTTATGGACCCCACCCCACCTCAGACCAGAGAGAGCCAAGACACCGAGGACTACAAATCCCATAATGCATCATCACCACCAGGAGGATGCTGGGAATGAGGGTGGAGTTAAGCAGCCATGTTGGAAATATAACCAGACATGTGGGCTTGGGAGGGGGAAGGGGGTCTCTTGCCCAGTCCCTGGAATTTGGTGATCTTTTGGGGTTCCAGCTCTGCAGAACTGGTAGGACGCATTCACCAATTTATTCTTTCTTTTTTTCTCCTCTTCCTTTTGTAAATAAACCCTTTCTTAGTGTTATTGTGTGTGCCTGCAGTTGTGTTTTATT
Source organism: Scalopus aquaticus (assembly GCA_004024925.1). Taxonomy (NCBI): domain Eukaryota; kingdom Metazoa; phylum Chordata; class Mammalia; order Eulipotyphla; family Talpidae; genus Scalopus; species Scalopus aquaticus. The sequence goes on from PVIJ01006177.1 coordinate 29,998, forward strand.
GTAAGTCCCTTTTTTAAAAAAAATTTTTTTGATTTATTGTTTAGTTGATATTTTTTACATTGTGATTCCCCTAGGGTAACCCACCACCGATTCACCCGTGAACCGTCACCATTGTCTCTTGTGCTCTTTTCTTCCCCATTTTGAGCCCTTATCTTCTCCCTCCCTCGCTAGGTGTCTCTCTCGTTTGGTCCCCCTGTATTCCTGTTATGAGTGAAACATTCAATATTTTTCTGTTTCTTTGCGGCCTATTTCGCTGAGCGTGATCCCTTCTAGCTTAAGTCCCTTTTGAAGCACAGGGTGAGGACCCACAGTCAGGCACCCCATTTTATATCGGGGTTGCCCTGTAATAGAAAGATCATTAAAAATGGATTTGAAGTAAGTGTGCGGGGCTGTTTGAGTTACTTAGATAAATCCACAACCCTTGCTCTGTTTGTTATCCTATCTGAGTGCCGAGCTTTTCCCAGCCAACACTAAGTGTGATTCCTTTAAAAGCCAGAGATAATTATAAAACAAGAATGGCTGATGAATTAAGAAGAACCTACCCAGGAGTGAAGACCCATCTGTTATGTAATAACAAAATTAAGTTAATAATAGGAAACCTGCTTGGTTTATTTGGAGTGTCAAAATTCATAATGGACCTTGAAAAACTTGGTTTTGCTAAAAATCCATCGACAGGTGAGGATTTAGCTCGCCACTCCACATTGGACATGTCTTTGAGGTTTGCTTAGGATTGCATGGTATCTTGATTCCTGAGTGGACTTAGGATTGCAATGAAAGTCTGAAAGGCTTAATGAACGAGTCCTGGATTAGAAAACTTCCAACTCAATGAATAAGAGAAATATTCAACTCATCAGCCGAAGAGGACAGGGCCTCCCTGGTGGCGCAGCGGTTGAGCGCTGTGCTGTGGAGCTGTCAGCAGCGGCGATGCGAGTTCGATGCCCGGCAGGGGAGAGTCCCACATGGCGCGGCAGACCTCTTCTGCCTCGCCCGCTGCTCCCCTCAGCAGTGTATTTCTGATCTGCTTGTTCTGCTCCCCATTCTGTCTCTGGTGAACCCTCTCGCCGCCCCACGCCTCCGGCCTGTACCCCAGCTTGTCTGTATAAAGAAATCTTAAAAAAAAAAAAAGGACAATGATGGAGCTCGATGATGTCAGCGAGAGCTTCATAGGCTGGAGGACCAATTTCTTTTAAGTTTGGAATACGTGGAAGGATTTTTGGTGGCAAAAAATCAGGGATTAGTTGCTAGAATAGGAGTAGATAAAAAGATGATAAATGAGTAGCACTGTAACAGGGGGTCCCCAGGAAAAGGGGAGGTTCCAGGTTCCCTGCCCGACCCAAGGAAAGATGGAGCTGGGCAGGGAAGTGAAGAAGCTGGAGGGGAGACTGGAGAAGGGAGGGAGCAGGATGGAGCGACACAAGGAGACCTGGAGGAGGCGCAGGGAGCAGAGACACGTGAAGAAGCTGCGCTGGCTTCTTGGTCCTGGGCTGGTTGAAACAGACGTGGGTGAGACCGAGGGGAGGTGACAATGGCAGCTTTTGTCTTGATTTTCATTTCGCCCTTTTCTTCACAGACTTGTCTGTTTCTGACCCTTTTCTGTGGGTCCCCACCGGAAGGTGCTTTAGACTTGGGGGAGCTTTCAGGCCTTGCTTTGGGCCAACACCATTTGGGTGGACTGTTCCCCACGAGGGGATGGGTGACTTTGGGTGCTTGATTTGAAACTCTATTTCTTGTCTTTTCTGTATTGCACATTCATTGTGTTGGGGGAAGAAAGGACGCCTGAATAAACTCCACAGGTAGATTTTTACAGACCCCACCCCACCTCAGACCAGAGAGATCCAGGACACTGAGAACTACAAATCCCATGATGCATCATCACCGAAGCGAGGATGCTGGGAATGAGGGCGGAGTTAAGCAGCCATGTCTGGTATTTAACCAGACATGGACTTTGGGGGCTCTCTCTTTTTGGCAGTTGGCGGGGCTTTGGTGCACCACTGGGACTCGGGCTCAGCAGAACTGGTAGGCCGCATTCACCAATTTATTCTTTTTTTTTCCTTGAGTTGTCTTTTATTTCCCCTCCTTTTGTAAATAAACCCTTTATTAATTTTATTGTGGTTCCTGCAGTTGAGTCTTATCATAAGTCCCTTTTAAGTGCACAGGTGAGGATCTACATTCAGGCACCCCATTTTATATCGGAGCTGCCCTGGAACAGGTGTATTAAAATTCCTTTCCACATGTTTTGCCTTGATGCAGTGATGGCAGAACCTATTTAGAGAGGGCAGATTTGGGGGTTCTGGGGTGCTCCTTTCCGTGTCCTGGAATAACATTATGGGTAATAGTTTAGTCTTTCCTCTGCCTACATGCATGTACACACATACACACACGTGCACACCTGCAGACACAGAAACACTTAGAGCAATGCATATATGCACACACTCACATGCACACACCTGCACACATACCCCCCGCACCTGCACACAGAGATACATGTGTGTACACACCTGCACACACAGATCCACACATGGTCTCCTCAGCTCCCTCCCCCTGCTGGTGGTCAGGAATTTCCTGGTTCTCTGTTAACAGCACCGTGGTGGTTGCCAGCCCCTTCCGCCAGCATGGCCTGGCTGCTGCAGTAGGGCCTGAGGGCCAGCCCCTCCCTAGGGAGCCCGGAGGTGTCAGAGGCCCTCGTGTTGTGAGGTTCTGATTCTCATTACTCTTTAAGACTCTGAAAGAAGATGGTTTTAGCGCTGGGAGCCTAGTTCCACTTGGGCGAAAGAGCCCTAAGCCTCTGTCCTTATGATGTCAGGTGGATATGCGAGCAGAGCGGGGCCTGGGGTCCCCCTGGGAAAGGTCTCCCCAGAGCTCCCCTCGGCGCACGCGGCGGGTTTCTCCCGGAGGCAGAGACTCGGTTATACTCAGAACAGGTGTATTAGGGCAGGAAGTCAAGGACACTTGCTCGGACACACGCGGGCAGGAAGAGCCCCCCGAGGGGCAGGTTTGCTGGGAGAGGCCCGCGGTGCAGCTCCCGGGCAGACAGGCACCCGCGGCCCTGCAGAGGGACAGAGCTGGCAGAGGAAAGCGCCTGCATGGGCACAGGCGGGCAGGGGGACGGCGGCCCCGTTCTTGCCCGGAGGGCGCTGATGTGGCCTCTTCCGGTCGGAGGGGCTCGTCTTCGAGGACGGCGTCTGTCTGCTGCCCACTAGAGTTAGGAGAGAGACGCAGATTCTGCAGCGGGCTCCGTCTCCGTGTCTCTGCCCCCGGACTGCCGTCTGGCGCCCCCCTGCGCCGTGTAACTCAGGAGCCGGCACCCCGGGATTGTGCTCGTGGGTCTGCTGATTCCTTCTGCGCCCCTTCCTTGTGTGGCCTAGTTCCGACCTTATCTGGCTCCTGTCTCCTCCGTCATTTAGACCTCAAGGCCCTTTTAGCCCCAGAAAGTCCACTCAGTTCCACTCCTGGTGATGGACAGAGGCCCAGGGCAGGCAGAAGCAGAGAGTGAGGGTCCCAGGTCTCAAGGCCACAGGGATCTCAACAGCCTCAGGGACAAGACCCCAGGGCTGTGGGGACAGTCCCCCCCTGAGGCAGGATGGGCTGTGTTTTCTTTCATTATCAGTCCTTGCAAAGTAGTTTATTTGCATGATAGCAGGAAAGACTTTTCAGCAACCAGGAATGTTGGGCCAAGAGAGGAAAACAAATGCATGTGGACCAAAAGAATCATTGAGCTTTCTTTTCTTTCCACAGAATTACTGGTCCATACCAGCCCAGGTATAATTTATTCCTTGTTGGTTCATAATTCTTCTGAAGTGCAGTGGAAACGTTTTGCTTCGTTCTTTGAAATTGCAATGGTGCCTGACTGAAATGAAGGAGCCAACCTACTAGACTTTAGGAAAGATCGGGAAAAAAACAGGTCTGTGTATTTAAATAAATATATTTTATGTGCTCAGATTTTGCGACTTTTAAAAAAATTCTCTTGCACTAATTTTTTTTTCATGGATTTGGATTTTAAAATATTTTTTAAAAATGTTGCAATATTCATACAAATGATTCCATGCCATTGAAATGATTAAAAATTAAAAACGTGCCCCATTTTAGTCCATAAATTTGTGGCTTTGTTTTTATGTTCAAATTGCTAATCTCCTTGAACTTTGCATAGGTGGGGGGAAGAGATGTGTTATAAGGTGCCACCCGAGACGCCTCACACCATCTCTCTTCTCTGATGGTGCTACTATCACCTTTATCATAAACTTGTATTTATTGGGGTCTGCTACTAAAGTTCCGGTAGTCTCTTCCCTACTAAGTGTTTGTAATTGCCATAGCCTGTTATGTGTCCTCTCCCTGCCCCAAATTGCCATGCAAATCTTATATTTTCATTTTTTAATATTTATTTTAACTAGCTGACATAGTACCAAAATAATCATCCCGTTAGGTTTTGACTTTTATTATCTGTGTAGATTGATTTGGGGGAATAATTGTGTTATGACTTAGTCTTATTTCATAAGATGAAATTCCTGTTTCATTTCTTCAAATTGATTCAAACATCTTCAGTAAAATTAGAAGGTTTCATCATCTAGAGACATTTGCCCATTTTTTGTGGAGATCCTATCAAGGTACTTCCTATTTTTGCTGTAGTTATAAATTGAATTTTTTTCTTCCATTCTATTTTTTTTCTAACATGCTTGGGGGTTAATTGACAAATAAATTACATCTTTTTAGGGTACACAACTTGATGATTTGATATGTATGGATACTATAAGGTGATCATCAGCATCAAGTAATTAACACTCTTCACCAACCTTACAAAATTTCCATTTGTGGGAGTGGGGAGAACATTTAAGATCTACCTTGGAGATGATCTGAAATAGATGACACATTTTCACTAAAAAAATGTGTCATTAAATTAAATTTATGACATCCCCAGGACTCATTCATCTTAAAATTCAGAGTCTGACCTTTGGACCAACCTCTCCCCACTTCCACCATCACTGTAGCTGCCATTTCTGTTTCTACAAGTTTCACTTTTTTTAGATTCCACTCATCAGTGAGATTATACGGTATTTTTCTTTCTCTTCCTGAATTACTCCAAGAAGTATTATGTCCTCCAGTTTCATCCACATTGTCACAAACAGCAGAATTTCCTCCTTTTTTATGAGTTCATAATATTCCAATGTATGTGTGTGAACATTTTGTTTATCCATTACAAGCTACTCTTGGTTTTATTCTAAGTCTTTTGATTTTTCAAGTCAAATTTTATTAACTTTAATAGGGTCTTTTTTCTATTTTTTTTATTAGCCTCTGCTGGGTTCCCTAAGTATATAATATAATCTGAAAAAGTTTCCTTCACCTTTCCATTTGTAGGTGTCATTTCCTTCCCTTCTCATCACCTTGGCTCGAGCCTCCAAATATATTTGGGAAAGATGGTGATTGTGGACAATCTTGCTTTCTAACAATTAAATATTAATTTGCAATTACAGGGAAGGCACAGCATTAGCCCTTGCGGAGACTCAAGAAAGCCTTATGATACTTGGATTGTGCTGCTAGGAAACAATAAGGGGAGGGGCTTTCATTAATAACAAATTTGAGGTAAGAGTTCTAGGTGGGGCGAATATGCAGCACACAGTCAATATTTGGGTGGATTAGGGGGAGGTGTTTGTCAGTGCCCAGGGGAGATTCCCCATCCCAGTGGGTTCCTCTGAGGCTAGACGGACAAATTCATACCAGACAGCTTAGTGGGTGAAAGGCCAGCCTTTAATGACGTACCAACATACATGACTGTAAATTCTGGAGAACAGTGGAATGGACCACGAGTGTTTATCTTGCCTTTCGAAAGGACTGCAATCTCAAGTGGGGGTGAGTTGGGGGGCTTCCTGTGAGGCCAGGAGGGGGCTTGTCCTCACTGAGAGTTCTGCAGGAAGCAGAGGCCCGGAGCCCACTGTCAAATCCTTATCAGACTCTTTGGTGTCAGTGGGTGTGAAAATCCTGGCTTCATCTTCAGGCAACAGATTCCTGCAGACTTCAAGATGGCGACTGTTCCGACTCAGCCATACAGTGGGTCTGTCCTATTGCCTGCTGGGGTCGAGAGGTTTTCCTCAACTATTTTAATGTATATATGATTTTATATTTTATATTTTCCACTTCTTTCTTCGTCTCTCAACTCTAGGTCACATTGTTTTTTGTTTGGCTGGTTGGTTTTTTGTTTTTCGCGCTGTTCAGCATCTTCCTGAATTATTGGTGATCCAACTTTCACCTCCCTGTGAATTCATACATTCAAACATGGTTGTGTGGGCCCAAGGGTGACAACAGGGTCCAGGTTTATACGTGAATAACCAGGAGATCAACCACAACCGCAATGACAAATCTAGACCCAAAAATGAGATCCAGGCAGAGGTGCATGAAGCAGAGTGTCTGGAAAAAACCGAGTAATAAAGGCAGCTTGCTCTGGCTCCCCGTGGTGGAGACCCACCCCATCGCAGCCCACCCTCACAAAGAGATTGCCTCAGGTTGGATCTGCCTCTAACGCACCCAGTAAATATGAGACGCAGTCTCTGTACTTGGCAAGAACAAAGGAGATACTAGGAGATATCTCAGTAGTTGGAGGAAATACAGACCCCAGGGAAAAGACAAAGACTGTTGGACGTACGGAATAAATAACTCCTAATATTTACTGAATTTTTACTGTGTTGCCACATTCTGATGCACTCTTTGTGCACTTGGCTTTGTAACGGGGCTGTTGCTAATGAGGGCCCCAGGAAAAATGCTAAAAAGAAATTGTAGTTTGGGGTGGGGACTCGATAGGAAAGAAAAGGGACCAAAGAAGAAAGAGATACAGTCACCATGAGGTAGAAGAGGAAATCAGCCGCCAGGAGTTTTTGAGTCTCCAGGACGTAGAGTTTTGGATTGAGCATTTTTGGAATCTTCAGTGACTTTGGGGCCAGCGACTTTGGGGGCTTTGCAAGTAGCCGAGTGACGGAAACTGCTCCCAGTTTTGTCTTTACTGCAGCCGAAGGAAGAAGGCAGAGGCCCGGAGCGGGCGCCTTCCTAAAATGCATGAGTGCAGTCTGTGGGGCCGTCTGGCCGCTGTTTGCAGTGCTGTTTGCAGTGTTGTTGGCCTGGTGCTGCGCTGGGCACCACGGCAGTTTCGGGAACATCTCCAGTTGTGTCCTGCTTCTTCCTCGTGAGTTGGAACCTGGCCAACAGTCTGGCCATTGCATGTCTGCAGAAGCAGGAAGACGCCATTGTGGAAACGTGGCCTATTGTTTGGAAGAGGAGCTCCACCTCAGCAGTGGCGGGAAGACGCCGCCTTTGCTACTTTTCTGGGACTTAAAGGACTGCACATTGCTTAATTAAGGTAAACGGCCATATGTTGGCTTCAGTAATTCTTTGTTTTTCCCTGTTTGTTAAATAAATCTCATTGTTATTATTCCCTAAGCCTGAGTAGTCTTGCAATTGTGCACGCGGGTGCAGAACCAAAACAGTGACCGGTAAGCAATTGGGGCACTGACTTTGGCCAAATTTTGAAGCCCCTTTTGCCTGGTATTAGATGGACAGGACACCCGTGGTTGGCTGGCCTAGGGAGCTTCTCCTTGCGTCGGTCTCCTTGAAGCACAAAGCAATTGCAAGTTACCTGCCTGGTCGTAACTAATTTTTTTTAAAAAGTTGTTCTTAAATACTACTCATGGGTTCCACCTGTCGTGCATTAGCTTGATTCTGTTTTGTGGCTTTATTGCCCACAGTCAGCTAACAAGGTAAATCACTCACCCCCTTTTAATCCTGCATTTTAGCAAGTCAGTTGCCTGAGAATATTAGGCTAGAGAGAGACTGAGCTGAAATGTTGTCAAACTGGATGACTACACTTATGTGTGATTGTTTTGCATCAAATGTGTTGCTTTTCTTCGATTTTTGAATAAGAAAAGATAGACTAGAAAAAGATGCAGGAAGAGGAGACTTCTAGAAACAGCTACCCAGCTAGGTTTTCCTCATATCTCCTGGGGACATAAAGATGAATTCTAGCCAAATCTGTAAGGCGGGTCATCGGTCTTACCTGGTCTTAATCATTCAGTTGTTTAACTTTTCTCACTAGTGTGTGGCTCTTCTTGTTGCTGCTTGCCCAAGAGAAAGGAATTTTGTGGCCATTGTCTCCTTTGTAAGAAGCTATAGGAGTTGTCCCTCGAATATCAAGTTCTTAGGAGCACGGGTCAGTTACCTCCTAAGTCAGAACAGCCTCAGAACATCACCCAGGGCTGTGGAGGCAGGCCTGGGCAGGGGAGAGTATCTCATGGACTGTTCAAGGGCTCTGCCGACCGCTTCATTTCTAACAGGCCACCAAGTGATGTTGACAGTGTTGGCGTAGAGCCCCCCTAAGAGCTTCTCAACCATCAGTACGGAGGGGCTGCAGCCTGTAAGCTTCCTCAACTTGGCTGTTTTAGGCACATGTCCTGTTGAGGGACAGTGAGGTGCAGACTCGGGGCGGTGACTTATACCCAGAGCAGACTCCACCCACGTCACCCAGCTCCGTTTTGAGACCTCAGACCCCTTGGTCTATAAAACCCAGTGTGCATGAGGCAGACAGAAGAGACACGACTGAGTAAATACAACCCCTCATCACAGCTTCGATTTCAAGCTGACCCAAAAAAGCAGCCGAAAAGAACATCACTGGAATAATAATAAAATTTGAATATGGACTTAGATTAGACAGAAAGAATTTATCATTGTTGAATGTGCTATTCATAACTGTCTGTGGTTCTGTAGTGAATGTTCTTTATTCTTAGGAGATGCAGACTGAGTGTTTAGAAATAAAGGGACATGTTGTTTTCCGGTGACTATTAATTGAACAAGGAAATACGTTATCTGTTTTCTCATCCACAAATCATCTATCTTTGTCTCTCTCCCTCCCCCATTCCCTCTCCCCTTCCCCCTCCCTCTTTCCCTTCTAGCTATGCCTTTTTATTCATAAAGATTAGAAGAGCAAGAAAGCAAATAGGGCAAACCAGAAACAGTGAACAGCAGTCATAGCTGTAATGGCATATAGGAGTTCCTTTACTTATCTTGAAAACTTTATGTTGGAAATGCTCTCAAAAGAGAAAGCTTTATAAAAGTAAGTAAACATGAGAATTGTTTGAAGACTACAATAGAGCAATGCATTTGAAACTTAGCGGAAACAGACAACTTTCTAGTAGAAGATAAATAACTGAATTGACCTCACACATTTCGAACAGACCGGATGAGCCCAGATGGTTTTGGGGAGAATTTAGATAAAATGGCAAGGAAGGGACTATCCAGGACATGAGCACACCACTCAAGAGAACAGGAAAAGAGGAGTTGGGGCCTGTCACGCGTGAGCCAAAGCAGACCCCGCACTGACCAGCGAGGACCCGCCGACGACTTGTGAGCGTGGGCGGTAGCTGCACCACTCCAGAGATAAAATAATCACGAAGTGGATCTGGGGGAGTAGAAGCGCCCCAGGTCTCGATCTCCTAGTCTGGGTGATACATGCCTGGGCACCTGCATTTCTCAAAAATGCCTTCAGTTTTATACTTCAAATGTGAGCAATTTATCATGCACCCAACACTGCACGGCCAAACTCTGTAACTCACTAAAACCCGTCTAGATGTCGGTGTGGAGGGGAAGCGCTGCCCCACCCTTGCTGCAGCCACCGCTCCATTTTAAAGACTTTTCTGGTTGCTTGGATGTGCCTCGCCCACTTGGGTGTGTTAAGGATGCCCCAAGGGTTCCCTGCCACCCCCTTGTTCCTATAGAAACCCACTAAACATTGCTTCCAGGCATTCAACAAGCTGAATGTACAATCCTAATTGCAGATGTTGAAAGATGGGGCGTGAAAGACACCAAGGGGTGACGGATGTTTGGATGTTTCTGTAGCTTGCACGAGGGTTGGTGTCCCCAAACTACTTTTTCTCCGTGTTCCCAGTCTCTTGGAACTGGCTGAATGGCTTGGTGTCTCCTGGTGCACTCACAGAGCTCCGAGGTGCTTCCAGCGTGTCCGAGTCCACTGTGTAAAGCAACAGCCAGAGACCCTGCAGCGTGGTCAGTGCCGATGGGGGGGCCTTGTCCCCACAGAGCCCGGCCCAGGTGCCTGTGGACGGGACGTGTATGAGGTCAGTTACCTTCTCCTAGGTGCAGCCCTGAGAGGAGGGGTGGAGGGAGCAAAGAATCTTCTGGTTGGAATATAGCAAATAAAACATCGCCAAACAAAGACCCCCCAAAAACTGCCCTATGAGCTCTTCCCTTTGCAGCCGCCCATCTACTGCGATATATTCTCCGAAATCCTCCCGAGTCTAACTATTTATTTTAACTAAAGTAATCGAGATTAATGTCAGCAGCATGACACACACTGTTTGCTCAAGAACACATAGAACAATTGCTCAGGGCAAGCTTCATTAAGAAATCAGATAAAATTAGGAAAACTGATTATATTTCAAAACTCAGCGGCAGCTAAAATTGCCATCCAGGAGCTTCCAATTAACACAATTGGTCTTGTTCACAATCAGCTATTGTAATCTCATTAGCTTATGATATTTTAATCATTGGGAGATCAGCACTGCAAAATGTAGTTTATTTTGCAGGGGTGGAGCCTGGCCAGTCGGGGGCACAGCCCACCTAGCGGCAGCCCCGCGCAGGACTAGGGAACTGGGCATCTGTGCCCCTCTTTTTGGGACCCCCCCCCGCTGGAGTGTCAGCAGCAAGAGCTGCCCCCACCACAGCAGGGCGAGGGCATTATGGCACCAGACATCTAATTTGGCAGCCACTGATGGCAGGATTAATTATACAGCTGACACCGCCACTCAAATCATTTTGCAGAGGCATTTGGAGAAATGACAGTTTCTGCAAGAGAGAGGGAGAGAGATTACGGGGAGAGATGGGGGTGGAATTCTCCAAGTGTCTGTCTAACCACTGCTCCTCTTTGTCTGGCTTGTCAACATCTGCAGACACCCCAAAACCACGGTGTCCCTTTATCCTCAGGGTGGGGGCCACACACCGAGGTGCTGCATCCTCTCCACTGCTCTGTGGCTACTCCGTGGTGGGAGCTGGGGTGGAGCAGCCCTCGGCAGAAAGCGCCTGCTGGCCGCCATGCCTCGAGCTTCGTGAACAGCCTCCATCTTGCCCGCCAGCGATGTGTGGCTAAGGCCATAATGGGATTTTCCTAAATGAAACAAAAACACAAATGTGCTGGCCAGCCAGCTTGCAGGGAGCGATGCTTCTCCAGTCAGTTGAAAGGCTGTATTTTGCCGCCTTCCTTGAAGGGAATTTTTGGTTTTGCATTTGCTTTCAGAGTGTTCTCTGCAAAGGCGTGTGGAAAGGGGGGACACCAGGTGCTGTCACCTGGGTGCAGCCCTGCATCTCGGGGAAGGAGACCCAGCTCTGCAGAGGGGGCTGCTGGCATGTCTGGACTCTCCTCTGGCCCCCAAGCTTGTCCCGCTTTTGCAAGTGGTTGAGACGAATTCCATGTTGGAGAACCAGCGACTCAGCTCCCGGTATGTTCACGTCTGTAAATAAACAGCTGAGGAGCGTACCCTGGTAAATCCCAGGAGGGAAAGTGGAGTGAAATGGGAGTGGATTCCTTCTGTGACTCTCTCGGTTCCATGCCTAAGCACTAGAAAGGTGAACGTTCATCATTATTAAAATCATTCAATTTGTGTCTTTAATTATAACTTTTGGGGGCATGAATGGCTCCAGAGAAATTAGTCTTCTATTTGCTCCATGAAAGAATTTAATAAGTAATGCATTATGTTAACTGATTTTTAAAAATCCATTTAATTTTTCCCTGAATTCTATTTTAGGATGATGAGTTTTGATATCACAAAAATCTGCGTCCAGCATCTCCTGCTCGACCATGAAAAATTCTTGTTCCTTAAACTTCAAGTTCCAGATTCCTTATTTCTATAATTTAACTGACGAAGGATAGCTGGTCTCTCTGGGACCAGCTGAGCAGTCAGCTGTGGGGTCCCCTCTGCGGAACCCGCATGCTTGGCAGGGTTTCAGGTTAAGTCTCCTTGCTGGGGGTGATACTTGTCTGGGGGCACTTGGGGGAGCACCCAGAAATCTGCTCCTGCCTCCCTCCTGTGGTCGCATTTGCTCCCTGTACCTCTGTGTCTGGACCCGCGTGAGTTTAAAGACAGAATGACCTCAGAACCCAACCTTCTCTCCGGAAAATCAGGCTGAATTCTCCGCTGCAACTGTGCACACCCGCGGGGCTGGCCGCGGTCTGTGGGTGCTCGGAGAGGCCCCTATGCTAGTCTCAGAGCAAGGCGGACGAAAAATCTAGCTCAGTGCGGTCCGCAGCCTGAGCAAGATGCTCTGCCAACAGAGCACGGTAGACGCGAGAATGCACGGACAGAGAAAAGCGCCGTCCTAGCCCGCCTCCCTCACGACACCGGCTGGGGTGGGGCGGCGATAACATGGTCTCTTCAGGGTCCGAACGCCGCAGGTGTGGGGCGCGTGGGAGAGCAGGGCCTCGCTGCAGCTCGGACTAGCGCGGCGGGATTTCCTCCGAGGAGCAGGGGTGTGGGTGACTCGGCGGGCTCTCGCGAAAGGCAGACGGGTGACTAGTCCCCGGAGCGTGAGGTCCCCAGAGGCCGGCTTTCCCCAGAAGTGACTTAGGGGTTTCCCTCACTTGGACTCTGCAGAGACAGCGAGGGAAGCGCAAGGTCGCGTCTCGTTCTGCAGAGGGACCTGAAAAAGCTGAAAACGTGAGGATGAGTCCTTGTCGGTGATGGGTAGACACAGGTGTGTGTGTGTGTGTGTGTGTGTGTGTGTGTGTGTGTGTGTGTGCACGCGTGCGTGTGCATGCACCTATACAAATCACCTTTCATGTGCACACACTGGTATATATCTGTATCTCCACTTAGAGAAGGTCAAACAGCTGTCACTCCCCACGTCTGGGCACGCACACGACGGTGCTATTTAGTGGGGTGCGTTGTGAGTATTTAGCAGGAAAGACGTCCCCTCCCCGACCTCCATTTGTCGGCTGCTTTTGCCACCGCTTTGGCTGGCTACACCTCGCTTTCTTTCCGTGCGCCCCAGTCGAGGTGACGCCAGGGACTCCACAAGCGTCGCAGGTGAACTGGCCAGGCCGGTCGCCCTTTTCCTGCAGAGAGAGCTCCGCAAACGAAGTCTCGGGGTGGCCGTCCTCTCCTGGACTTCCCCGCAGTAGGAGCTTGAGGGCCGCTGCCACCTGCCAGCTCAGCACGCTTCTGGATCTGCAGACTAGCAGGGAACAAGGGTGTGTGCGCCAAAGCCTTGGGGGACACCGCAGGGAGGAGGCACCTGGCGCCATATTCTGAGGGGATTTGACCCAAAGAGAAAGAAGGCGCTGAGAGCCCACGAGAAGAGGCGGGACAGTGGGGGTGAGGAGGAGGCGAGAGGAAGGGGCGCGGAGGCAATGGGTGCAGCCCGCGGGACTGAGGGGCGCAGCTCTGGCTGCAGGGGTGCGCTCGCGCCCGTTTCCAGCAGGGACGTGGTGACGACACGGGGCCTTTGTACCGTGGAGCTAACTGACGACAGCCTGCAGAATTAATTTAATGGCGCCCAGAGCAGAAAGGGGTGAGATTATTTAAAAATTTAATGAGGTCGGATAAGCGCTCGAAGGTCACACGGCTGAAAATGGCAATGGCGGTGGGAAGGCAAGAACAGCCGCGGGTTTAGGCGCGCCCCAGGGAGGCCCCCGAGCGCACGGAGCGGACAGCAGGGAGGGCGGGGAGGCGGCAGAGTGTCCAGGCTCAGTGGACGGAATGTCCAGGTTCAAGGAACCAGGCCCAGGGGACCCAGCGGCCAGGGAGCGAGGACTCCCGGAACAGACCTGGCGGCGAGGCCAAGGAGGCGCCTGCCGGGGCGCACCCACCCCTGCGGCTCCTGCCTGTCGGTTCTGCGCCTCCCTCTCAGGATTTCCCAGCGGCAGCGGGCGTCTTGCCGTCTTCTCAGAGGTTTCCCCAAGTTCTGCTGAGCCGGGACAGCGGCCGAGCCCCTCAGCCTCTCTCCGCACCCCGCGAGCCAGCCTCTCCGGATGGAGAGGCCCAGCCTCCCTGCAGGCGCTCCCGCTCCATCTCCTGGGCGGCCCTGCCAGCGGCCGGGCTCCTGGGATTTGAAACCAGTGCCCACTGAGCCGCTTCCTCTTCTCCACCTTGCCGCGGCGGACATTGGGGGCGACGTGTTGGGGGGACATTCTGGGCAGCACCCCTGGCCGCGGGCCGTGGGTGCCAGGGTACCCCCAGCCAGCCGTGGGGGCCCAGCGTGTGTGAGACCTACGAGTGCCTGGCGAGAGAGGGGCCGCCTCCAGGTCGGGGCCTGGATAGAGGAAGAGCGGGCCCCCCCCACCTCACCCCCCCCAGCCCCACCCCCATCCCGGCCTTCGTGGTCTGAGGTCCCTGCGGTGAGCCCCTCCGTACCCAGCCGGACGTGCTTGCGCTCAGGTCTGCGCGCGGCTGTAGGTGTCGGGGCGTCAGCTGGCGGTAGACCGTCCGTGGCGCAGGGTGGGCGCCCCACCCTGGACCACATGCCCCTAGCTGAGGTTCTGGGTCTTTCTGTAAACGCACTTTCACTGAAAGCCCGGGGCGTGGAGCGGGTCTCCCGAAACCAGCTCCGTGAGGCAGCGCTGCTGGTCACGGAGGCGCGCAAGGAGACCTCACCCCCACCCCGGGAGAAATCAGGCTGCTGGTTTGCAGAGGCAGGTGGCTATCTTTATCCCACGCATAAGGGCACCCTGAACCTGCAGTTGCTAGAGACCCCTTTGTGCTCTCCCTTCTTTGTTAATAGACCCCAAAGGGCCCAGAGCTGGCTCTCAAGGTCCAAAGTGGTGGAGACTTGGCTCTGAGGCGGGGAGGGCGGAGCTCCTCACATCTAACCCTGGGCCCTGTTCTGGGTCGATGGGGACTCACCAGAGGCTGGGTGTGCTGGGAGCGAGACGTGGGAGGGATAAGCCCGGGTCCCCCATCCTCTCCCACAGCTCTGCCAGCCTCCCCTCCCAGAAAACTCAATTAATTTGGAGTCTTTCGAAAATCTTGGCGTGCGAAATAATGCAACAGAACCCCAATTTTGGACTGCTGTGATTTTGTTCCCTCGTTAAGCACCCTAGATATCAATACTTAATGGTATTCTCCGAGCTCAGCCAGTGAAGAAAATAGGGCTGTTATCTATCAAAGCACATTTTCGTTTCTGACAAGTCAAAAGCAGCTTGGGGAATGCAGGAAGGCTGAAATGAAGGCCTAAAAGAAACCCATCTGGCATCTGGTATCCCTTATCCCCCGTCGGCCCTTCATCGGGTGATGTGATGAGCTCGTTCTGATTTAAGACCTGATGATTTGGTTTGAAAAAACGGGAGGAGGGGGCAGCAAACGGGGAGACAAAAATCTGCTCCAATAATTGGAACCACGACAGATTTTTTTTTGTAACCGATGCTAATGGCGTCTTGGTGGCTCCATCTCTCTCAGCTGAATTTGTAAAGTGCATTATCTTATTGGTTTTAAAGTTTCCATCGCTTATTTGCAGGGAGCTGTGAGCACATCGGTTGTGATGGATTGCCTAATTTTCTGGACAGAATAAGCCAGTTTTATGAGATTGTTGATTCCCAGGTTATTAGTTAACAGAATCATTCATTGACTCATTTTTAACCTGAAGAAAGTGGATCCAATGGCTGCTTTTAAAATGTTCCGTGGTCTTTGCCCGCGTGTTGGTGATGAATATGCTGGCGAATGAATTGAGAAAGGTCTTCACGAAGGGATTTTGTTAGTTCCACTTTCAATCCAAATGCTAATGCTGGCCTGAGCCACACAAGTGAGAATGTGGCAGTTACTCGCCAAGAAATCGCCTCTGATCAAAAAGGAGAGAGGAAGTGGCAGGAGAACATCGTTTCCTGCTGGATGACGGCGGTCCAATTTCATCCACTGCAAGTTCTTGCTGTTTCATTTACCAGTACCAGAAAGTAGGAAAACCAAATACTGGAGAGAAACACTTTTAAAGTTAAATGAATCACTGAAATTTCACTGGCTGTGGGTGATTGACCGGGAGATGAGCTTTTAATTTGTTCATTTGAACTTTTGATAAGGGGTTGGTTTCATAAATGCTACACATTTTAATACTCCAAATACAGCATTTTCCTTAGACATCCTTAAAAATCTAGGAAGTAGCAGATACATTTATTTATCAAAACATGTGGGAGAAATGGTTGAAGGGATCAAAAGGTACAAACTTCCAATGACATGATGATAATAATACTTGTGATGATAGACTCGTGCAGCAGTAAGTCCTGGGAGGCACACCCAGCTTGGGGATACAAAGTTACAGGGTATATCGTGTATTTAAAAGCTGCTAAGAAAATAGATCTCACAAGGAAAAAGATTATAACTATGAGGGGTGGTGTTCTGGTGATCATTTTTGCGTAGATGCAAAGTCGTTACCTTGGACACTGGCACAACTGACATTACAGACACATCAACTCTATTTTCATAAAACAAAAGCCGAGAAAGCTGTGTACCTAGATGAGAAGCCTGAATAGAAAAAAATCAACACCTTTATCATCTCTTCTCCGACTTGAAATTTGATCCTGAAAATACATTTTATTTGTGAACTTTAAACAAAGAGTTATCAAAATTATGCCACAGCAAAAACGCAGGAATAAGCACATACAAGCATCATTTTTTAGTAGAAAAGCTGTTCCTGTTTTTTCTATTTTTTTTTTCCCTGGGCATCTTAGCGAATATAAACTCTTCCCAGTCGGAATGACAAGAGAAGGAAGCTGTTCCTTTGTGGAAGGAAAGAAGAGAGTTAAAAACTTTTATGCAAGGAGACTTAACTGTGAAATGTTATCTTTTGTTAGTTCAAAGGTTCCCGAAGATATAAATTCTTCAGAAGTGCCCCGAGGAGCTAGGGATGTAAATTGAATACTTTACAATTTGTAGGCTGTTCTTGCAGTAATGTGTATCTCCTTCGTGAGCCAGTGTTTGGGGATTTTTCAATTACTGGAGTCAGAAAACTCAGAGATTCTTTAGGGCAGAAAAAGATTCTACTCAAAGTCAGTCACTGATGTTCAAATTAGCTGCCAAAAGCGCTCGCACGATCTGTGTTCCAGATTTCACTAAACAGGGAAAAATGGCCCATTTTTGTCAAGGGGAAAGTAACCTCTCACAGCCTCCGTGGATGCCTGTGGGGAGGGTTAGGGGGTGGGTTGAAAGTGAAATAAATTGTTGATATGCTCCGATACAATAGACCAATGTTATTTCTGGAAGACTCGAATGAGCTGTTTTATATTTTTTAGAACAAGAGCTTAAGTATGGCCTTTAGGCACATGTTAACAGCTTTGTACAAAATAATGAATGAAAAAAATGATAAAATGGCATATGTGCATTTTAAATGAGGCATGCTTCCGAATTACATATTGTATAGCCAGTTCCGTGGAACAGGGTGACCGCAAATATTAACCCCCCATTTTCTATCTCATTCTGCCAATCTTGTCTTAGTTTGATGTCTCTTCTTCGCATCCCCAAATTAATGGAATCGGCTGGTGTAAGTTTCAATTTTTTTTTTGCTATAGCAGAGCTGAGAAGCATTAGGGCACACAACACTAAAAAGTCAGCGTGAAGGAAAATTCGTGAAAAATGAACAAAGAAAGAGCTTTTACGGAGAACCTGCAAGTCTCTAGATAAAAATGAATGATGGGCAGTTGGCAATTTGAATCAGAGGAACATCTATTCCGGGAATTTTAACCAGGCCGGAGTGTGTTAGTGACTAGTCATCTTTTCTTTCTTTTTTTTTTTTTTTTTGCTAAATGGGGGATTTATTTCAATTAATATTTCGAGAAGGATTTATTATCATGCCATTTTAAATTGAAATACATGCACGTATGTTGTCTGAAACCCCTTCTTCCCTAAGTAGGTCAGCTCTTCTCCTTGTATTGTCATTGCGTGCATGTTTTACGTCGTTTATAAATGCAAACTGATTTTTGGAAGGGAAAAAGTCCCCCATAAATCATTCTTTAATGGGGAGGGTGGGACCTGGGCTCCTGCAGAGGCCCAGACGCGAGCCGCCAGTGAGGTCGGGTTTTATCCGAGCAGAGAGAATTTTTTAAGGCTTTATTAACACACTCACCACCTCATAAAATCCTCGGTTTATGGGACATTTTCTGACCTGGCTTTTTTAGGGGAAAGAGCTGGAAGATGAAAGAATGGAAGGACAGACTAAGATGTCATTTGGCGAGCGTTCAGATACTTACCAAGTCCAGGAGTTTGGCAAGGCCTTTCCACTTCCAGCGAGCAGACTTATGCTGGCAGCCCCTTTGCATCCAACAACTCCGGCGCGGCACGTGCAGCCCTGGACTCGCGGCTCCGTGGACCTTGCTGGAATAAATATGCTAAAGAGAACTAAACAGCGTGTGGGTGGTGGGTGCTGAGAAAAGGCACAAACCCCAGTCTGGGCACTGGGCAGCCTTTCCACAGAGAAGGGGGTTACAAGCTGAGGCTGGTGAAGAAATGGACTAGGAGGAGCACCCCCAAGGCTTGGCAGTAACTTGCAGGTGGAAATTGCGAGGTGGATGCCTCAGGCGGGAGGGTCATCCCTCAGGGGTTCTGTCCGGCTCCTGGGGGCAGTAGCCCCTGCTCTAAGCCCTACCTGGTAAGCTTTAGGGGATCCTTAGTCATTAGGTTGAGACTTAAGTCATCTTGGTTCAAGATTTGGGACCTCACCTTTCTATACTGAATTAGTAATGACATCGATCATTTGATTAGATCAGATTGGCATTTTTTTTGAAAGGTTCATTTATTTTTACATAAGAGCTGGGGTGCAGCCAGAGATGTGGGGCGGTGAGAGGACTCCCCAGAGACAGAGTGGGGAGTAGAACAGGTGGATCCACTGAAACCCACTGCTGAGGGGAGCAGCGGGGAGACTGGAGAGGTCTGCTGCGCCCTGCGGGAAGCTCCCTGGCTGGGGATCGAACTCGTGCTGCAGTGGCTGTGGATAGTTTCATAGTGCTGCACCCAACCCATTCAGCCACCAGGGAGGCCCCAGATGGGCATTTTTCAGCAACCACTTCCATTTTCCAAGTGCATTTGAATTTCGGAAAGCCGGTTTAACAAGGCAGCTGAGCAGAGGCAGCTTACCCACGAAGCGACAAATCAGCAGGTCACCACGAGCCAAGCGCAGATGTCCAGGCGCCTCTTGCTCAGATACACACAAGAACATGCAGCTGAAGCCCTCCGGGCTGTAGGTGATACCCCTGAATTATAGATGAAGCCCCCCAGGCTGCAGGTGAAGCCCCCCAGAACCTCAGCTTCCCACAAGTGGGGAGTGTGGCCTTCTTCACCCATCAGAAGAGGCCTGAGCCCATACCTCTAAGTTACCTTCAGCTTATAAACCAACATCACCTCCACAAAAAGAGTAAGAATAAAATGAAAAATCCAAGAAAAAGAGTCCTTAAAATAAGCATTTGGAAAATTAAAAGTTGGCTGTACTTGTCAGATGATCTTTGGAAAACAAATATTATTAATCCATAGAAGCAATGCTCTCATTAGCGATACCAGATGCGTCTTAAAGACTGGCGAGGTTTTATTATTACTTCTATTGTCCAGCTCCAGCTGAATGGCTATTTAGTGATGCAGAGTTCAAAACAGACTAAGAAATGGCAGCTGCTCTGGTACAAAATTGAGAAAATCTAAAAAAATATGAACTTGTCCGGGCTAGGAAACTTCCAATACGAAATGACATGGATGGTGTTTTACTGATGCAAGCTCATGAAGGGAACTTCCACATTCTTTTTTTTTTTTTTGAAGATTTATTTATTTATGCATACAAGCTGGGGTACAGGCCAGAGGCGTGGGGCGGCGAGAGGGTTTACCAGAGACAGAGCGGGGAGCAGAACAGGCAGATCAGAAACACACTGCTGAGGGGAGCAGCAGGCGAGGCAGGAGAGGTCTGCCGCACCATGTGGGATTCTCCCCGGCTGGGCATTGAACTCGCGTCGCCGCTGCCGACAGCTCCACCGCCCAGCGCTCAACCGCTGCGCCACCAGGGAGGCCCAAATTTCCACATTCTGATTCAGATTCTTGTCGTGATGCACGGCACGGATGCTTAACCCCCCCTGTAAAGTTCTTTTTAAATAAACAAACAAGTACACATACACACACACACACACACACACACACACACGCACACACACGATTTTCATATGATTACACAGTCACGTCAGCAAACCAGCAGTTTATTTCATGGATTCCCCTGCAGCGTCTTACGCTCGAGTTTCCTATGTCAAGGGCAGACTGTTATTTCTCTGTTTAATTTAAGCCTGTAAACTCACAAAGCCGGCTCCCCAGCTGCAGAGCACTCTGCTTTTGCTCTGGAAGCAGCCTGCCAAGTGGGGTTCACCCTGGCAGAGGCTCCCAGCTGTGCTCTGGGGCCTGTTTCCAGGGAATGCCAGGGTTTCCCTGCTGCCTCGCCCCGACCTGGGGGTGCAGGCAGCTGCACTGGGGGTTCCTGGCCAGACCCCTGGCCCCAAGCTTCAGCCTCTGCTCCCATCCTGTGGGCCGAGGCAGAGACAGGGCAGAGGGACAGCTGCAGGCCCCAGGATCCTCAGGGGTGGGTGTAGGGTAAATGACAACGATCAGGTTTTCTGCCCTGCCCTAAATGATGGGCTCTGCGGCCTGCACGCAGGCCTGACGGCGGCACGTGAAGAGGCGTGTGGGCCTGCGTGAGTGGGCGCACCTGGGCTGGAGACTGGGCTTAGAAGCAGAGGCGGCAGCAGACGCGGCAGCAGCGGAGAACAGAGAGTGGGGCTGAGGGCTGTTCGGGGTGCAGCGGAGAGGCCTCGAGACGCCGCCAGAGAGCCCGAGAGAGCAAAGACCCGCCTGCCAGCCTCCCGGCCCCCAGCCCCCGGCCCCATTGCCTGCCCTAGACCTGGCTGCCTCTGCAAGAAACCATTAAAAGTCTAAAAGCCACCGAGGGCTCCGGGACTCCCTCCCTTTAGCCCCGTCTCACAGAGAACCTGCTCCTGTGTCTTCCTGCCAGGGCAGTCGGCCTTAGTCCCAGGAGGGTTAGACGCAGCCGGGCATGGAGCCCCCCGAGGACTCCGGAGGTACTGGGGGCGGCAGGCCGCGAGCTGGACACGCGGGAGACCACGGCAGCGCAGGAGGCGACCAGAGTCGGGGAGCTGCGGGAAAGACCTCACATGGAGGACGAGACGGCCTGAGGGGACCAGCCCACGACCCTGAGGCAGCAGGCTCGTCAGAAAGAACAAGTAAGGCACAGATGGACTGAGTCACAGCTGTGGGACCCTGGGCTGGAAGGGATGGTTTGTGCACCCCACGAGATGGGAATCGGGGTGGCCGGTGCGCCTCGGGGGCCAAAAGCAGCCTGTGCGCTGCCGGGCACCCCCGGGGCACAGCCCAGAGGGGCAAAGCCCAGAGCAGAGGAAGGGGCAGGCGCGAGCAGCCTGTGTGTGGGTCTCTGCAGCCGGCAGAGCAGGGCAGCAAAGAGCCAACCGAGAGGAGGCGAGAGCTGGCGCCGAGGCCGGCAGCCCCGAGCGGCGAGCGGCCGTGAGCAGCTTGTTGAAGAAGGTGGGCGAGGCTTACAGCCGCCTGTGGGCGCTGCCTGTTCGCGCTTGGGTGAGGGCGAGGTGCGGAGGGGCGGGGCCGGGGCGGGCGGTGGAGACCACAGCAAAGGGGGCCCCGGAGGCCGCGCGGGGCTTGTGTCCCCGCGTCCCCGCCCCACGCGCGTGTGCAGGGGGTCGTGAGACGCAGAGGCCGCGCGTGGTGCCCCCTCCAGTGAGCAGCGCCGTCGGCAACATGAATCGTGGGTCATCTGTGGGTGCAATAATCCTGTCTTTGCCCAGCGGTCGGTGCCCTGCTGGGCTTACCGGTGTTTTGTTATTTTGCTGCATTGTTTAACACTTTGTGGTCCGCTCACGTATTAGCACGTGTTTCTGTCACCAGTATCAGGTGGCCGCTCAGGTATTCACGTGTTCATCTAGTCTCCTGTTTTTCACGCCACGGTGGATTTATTTGGAACTATTAGGAGCTATTTCTTTGATCGTGCTCAGTCTAGAAGCTTTACACATTGTTTTGGTGAAAGTGTAAGGTGTTTATGAGAGATATGATAGTTTTTTTAACATCCAGTCGTTCGGGAGTTGTGTGTGTTTTATTGAATGCTTCTACCATTCGTGCAGTGGCACAGAAAATGGCCGGCCCCAAAGGCTGGTGAATTTAAAGGGCACCGGCACACAAAGTGTTAATTCTGTGGGTCATGTTCAAATCCGCTGAGGGAGATGCGCAGATTGTGAACCTGCAGATTGTATGGAGAAAAAACCTGAGGGGGCGGATTGTAGGGTAAATGAGAATTATCAGGTTTTCCGCCCTCCGCTCAATGATGGAACCATGTGGGCTGGCGCGCCGGCCTGACTGCAGCGCCTGCAGTGGGGCGTGGCCCCGCGTGAGTGGGCGCACCTGGGCCCGAGATGGGTCTAGATAAAGAAGCGGCAGCAGAGGCAGAGAACAGAGCGTGGAGCAGGGGCTGCTTGGGGCGTGCCAGAAACGACGAGATGCTGCCAGAGTGCCCCTCGGCCCCATTGCCTGCCCTGAACCTGGCTGCCTCTCTAAACAAGAGACCTTAAAAGTATAAAAGCCACCGAGGGTTCCAGGATTCCCTTCCTTTAATCCTGTCTCTAGCGGGGGTCAGGGGCCAGCGTGGAGAGCCTGGAGGGGCTGCAGGGGTGAGGCAGGGGCCAGCATGGAGGGCCTGGAGGGGCTGCAGGGGTGAGGCAGGGGCCAGCATGGAGGGCCTGGAGGGCTGCAGGGGTGAGGCAGGGGCCAGCATGGAGCGCCTCAGGGGCTGCAGGGTGGGGGTGGGGAGAGGGATGGGGCTGCAGGCTGGGCTGCCAAGGCCCCAGGTTCCCACCAACGGGGCCAGGGGCCCTTCTTGTTGCCGTTTCCGCTCCCTCAGCCCCTCCCCCCAGCTGGGCGCCGCCCCCGCAGCAGCCCCTCCGAGAGAGGCTCATCGGTCTGTGAGGAAGAAGCCGCTGATGGCTCCCTGGTGGACGTAATTGTGCTCATTACTGCCCATTTACATTTCATCACTCGATTATCACGGGCCCTCACGACGGTTAGAAGGGCTCTCCGCGTCCCCCTCACCATCCATCCCCGCCCTGTCAGCCGCCGCGCTGATTGGAAAAGGAGGGGCAGGGAGGGCGAAGGTGAGGAAGGTCTCCTATCAGATTTGATTAAAGGCCATGATTTAAATCGATATTTAATAAAGCGGCTTCCACCGCCCAGCAAGGGAACCTCCCAGGGCGGGCGGTGGGTGCTGGGGGGCCCCTGGCTGCCTGCCCCCTAACTCAATTGGGTTCCGTGCAGCGGCCTGGCGCCCCTGTCCCTCCACTCTGCGCCTCTGCGGTCACAGGTTTATAAACCGATGAGCAGAGCTGACAGGACCTAAGTGGATTAAGGGGGTGTCTGCAGAAGAGGCGGGGGATGGGAGCGTGTTCTGAGCACCCCCGGCCGGGGCTCAGCCCTACCTGGGCCCCGCGCCCCCAGTGCGCGGCTGTGGCCCCCCATGGTCCCCACTGGGAGTCCGTCCAGTAGTCTGCGCTGTTCTTGTCCTTCTCTGCCCCGCATCGCGGCACCGTTCCGGGGAGAATGTCTTCTCGCTCCTTGCCCGCTCCGTGTGCAGGCAGACCCCGAGAGAAGCAGGCGCAAAGCCTCCAGGAAAGGTGCGGGTCGCTGCGGGAATGCGTGTGCATTGAGGGCGAGCGGACACTGGAATTGCTGAACGGGCCAACGTGCCTCCGTCAAGGCGGTGCTGGTGACAGACTGAGGCTAACGACGTATTCTCAGGAGTGTGACTCATTCGATGGCACGTTCGTCGCCTCCTATCCTCCCTCCCTCTCGCTTTATGATTTCGAGGAGAATGGAGCATTTCCATGTTCGGACGCCAGAGAAACGTTCCTCTTGAGTGTTTGGGTGGCACTGCCGGCCACAGGCAACTGGAGGGGGGCAGTTCTCTCCTGGTGGCGTCTTTGCTTTCCTCTGGAGTCTGCCGGGACCACCTCTGGCCTGGCCGGCACGAGGGCCGCTGTGTGTCCACGCACAGAGAAGGCGAGGCCTGGACGCGGCCAGCTCGGCGCACGCGCCCTGCGGTGAGCGGGGCAGGCGGCAGCCGGGATGCATCGGCGAATTACCTGAGATTTATTCACCGAGAGCGCTTCTGCGGAACCAAGGCCTTCCTGTCGTGTCAGCGCTTTCCCCTTGCATTTGTTTGTTACTACAGCGCTTGGCAACGGTGCAAGCCTATTAAACCTGCACCATACGTTACACGCGCTTGCCATCATTTTCTATTTTATGAAGGAAAAAGAACTGGGAGATTTCTAGCACTGCGGAGCCCGCGCAGATTTCCAGACGCGATGCCCGGCCTGGGCGGGCCGGCTCAGAGGGGCGCTCCTCGCCGAGCTAAGCACCGATGCGTCCTCCTTCCCTGCGAGGCTCGACGCCAGAGGAATCAAAACGAAAAGGAACCGAGGCTTTTCCTTCCTTTCTTCCTTCTCCGCCTCAGCTTGTATTTGCCATAAGCCAGCCCCTGAAGCTCTGTCACCTTCGCTTGCCGAGTCCGCTGAGTCCTTCAGCGCTGCGCTTCACAAACGAGATCCGACCTGGGGTTCCGTGGTCCTGGACAAGCTTGCTCTGGGTCTCGCCAGCCAGCGCCGCCGCCTCGTCCTGGCCCGGTCGTGGCCCACTCCCAGGCGTCCCAGGAGGCCCGTGTCCGCGGGAGAGGTAGTCGCCGCGTCCGCACGGCTCGCGGCCACCACCCGGCGTCCACACGTGGGCACTGTCCAGCGCCAGGACGCGTGTGGCTCTCACGTTCTCCTGGGCCCGGGCCGCAGGGCGCACGGCCGGTATCACCGACTGAGGCTTCCTTGCTCTAAACCTCTCTAACTGAGACATTTGAGGAAAACTAATGAATTTGTTGAACCTGAGGGCCTCACCCTTAAGATGGAATAATGGGTAGGATCCAGAGTCTCCGAACGTAATAAATGAAATGATTATTGTATATGAAATGATTGATTATTGTATATTGAAATGATTGTTATATAGTGAAGGATGAGAGTCAGGAGGAGCCAAGAGAAGGAGAGAGAAGCTGGGATGAGGGGGAACCATTCCTCCCCACTCCCCGCACTCCCCCCACGCCCCTCCCCCACCCTCAGCCCGCAAGCCCCTCCCCATGCCCCGCCCCACGCCCCTCCCCCCAGTGCTGGTGTCTGGGTGGGACTCCCTGACAGCCTGAGAGTTTTCTGGGAAGCTGCCAGAAACATTAAAATTGTCTCGAACCAAACAAAAAAAATAGGAAAACTCAGCAAGGAAAGAGCAATCCAAAAAGAACCCATTGGAAGCCACAGAGCACTCCAAGAGACATCAAATCCCAACCACCTCCTTTGCCATCTCAGTAGGCGTAGAACGTAGAAGAAGGTCTCAGTAGACAGGAGGACGAAGGATCCAATCAGTGAGTTATGTGCAGAGGGTAGCATTGACCCAATTTAGACCATGGAGACAAACAGCCTGAAAAACAACCCAGGGAGAGAGGCTCAAGGTCGTGGGGACACTGATGATGACGCTACTCGCCAGAGCCCCTGATGAGACAGAAAGAGGATTCCAGGGAGTAATGGCTGAAACTTCCCAAGCTTGCAAAAGCCCTCACATCCGGGAGACCGACGGCCTCCACACGTATTCAGGGAACCCAAACGGCGCCCTTTGTAATTAAAGTTCGAAAGAGGGGGGCCTCCCTGGTGGTGCAGCGGTTGAGCGCTGCGCTGTGGAGCTGTCGGCAGCGGTGACGCCAGTTCGACGCCCGGCCGGGGAGAATCCCACATGGTGCGGCAGACCTCTCCTGCCTCGCCCGCTGCTCCCCTCAGCAGTGTACTTCTGATCTGCCTGTTCTGCTCCCCGCTCTGTCTCTGGTGAGCCCTCTCGCCACCCCACGCCTCTGGCCTGTACCCCAGCTTGTATGTATAAATAAATAAAAAAAAAAAAAGTTCGAAAGAGGAAGGGGGAAGCAAAAGAACCTTGAAGGCAGCGTGCGAAAAATGTGCTCTCACCTGGTACCCTCCATCAGGCCTCTCATCAGAAATCACAGAGGCCAACGAGGCTGCCCCGTATTTTTCAATTGTTGCAAGGAAATAACTGTCAGCTCTGAATTCTCTATCTGGAAAAATTGTCATTCAGGAGTAAAGAGGAAATGAAGACAAAGATGAAAGGAATTGGTTTCGAACAGGCTTTGCTGTTGGATTGGCTCAAAGACGTTCTTCCAACAGGAAGGAGAGACGGTAAAATATCAGCAAGGACGAAGGCTTGGGGATGGGGACCCAGAAGTCTACACCCCTGATGCCTGAAATGATGGTATTAAGAAGAGGACAGGAGGGGGCAGTTTTTACCCTCAGCTAAGACACCAGCACCCATAAGCCCGAATATGAGATGGTGGTGCCAGTCAGCTAGAAGCTCTGCGCAGACAGACCCTCGCTACACACGCTAAATAAATTGGGACAGAATCCTAAAGCCGGTTTCACTAACTTGCAGGGACACAAGCAAAATGTACAGGTGAACATAAAGCAGAGGGGAGTAAATAGAAAGCAAATAAAAAAATGGCAGCTGGAGGCTCTAAGGGTGGAAAGATGCAAAAATCTGGCCGAATCTCCTTATGCTGAGCTTAAAAGCATCCGTCTTAAAAACTTACATCTACTTATTTACAAATAGGCCTATTGATTTAACTTTTATCAGTGACACCGTTTTATAAACTGAGAGTATATTAGCTCTCAACGGCTGCTGGCGTTATTTATGGATTCGGGTGGCGGGGGGCTGATGGCTGAAAGGACCGCTTGTGACCCTCATGGGGCTGATTGGGTTCCTGGCGGAAGCTCGGAGCTACGGGAGGCACGCAGTCGGGTCACACCGAATCAGTTTGTGTTGCATCAACTACTGAAAAAGACCAGGGTGGGTAAATTCCACTGAAAATATATATATTTGGAACAAAGTAAGCCAGGCCACAGAGGGCTTGCTCCCTCTTGCACCGAGTTCAAACACGGGCCAGGGTGCTCCTTCCAGAGAGCAGGCAGCCCTTTGTCCTCGAGATGAGGCTTCTGGGGAGCAGTCTGCCATGTTCTCTTCCTGGGATGCGTGGTGTTGGGTGAGCATGTTCCTCTGAGATGCGCCATGTCTGTCTTTTTGTAGATGACGAGCGGCTCTTAACACTTTCTGCTCCGCTCACGTCTTCACGTGTTCATCTAGTCTCTGGTTTTTCACGCCACGGTGGATTGATTTGGAACTATTAGGAGCTATTTCTTTGATTGTACTCAGTCTAGAAGCTTTAATCTCTATGCATTTAAAATTTCATTAATACCCAGTAGTTCAGGAGCTGTGTGTGTTTTATTGAATGCTTATACCATTCATGCGGTGGCACAGAGAATAGCCGGCACAGGAAGTGTTAACTGGGACGTCCTCTTCTAAAGCTTCCCTCGTTCGCCGGGAGCTGGAGGAGGGCGTGGAGGGCTGGGGTGCCAGGCTGTGCCAGGTGGGGGCGCCGGGAGCAGGGCATGCAGTTGTGCTTGCCATGACGACTTGGTTCCGTCTGCTCAGGCTGAGCGCCGTGATGGAGGAAGAATGGAACGTACCGGAAGGTGCAAATGACAAAGCATTATTTCATCTTTAATATCTACATCCAAGAAATTTAAACTGACCTGGTTTTAGGGAGGCAGGAGAGGAGGGGGGAGGAAGGTGGTGAGGTGAGGACTGAGAGGCAGGGGAGAAGGGCAGACGGGAGGGGGAAGAAAGAAAAGTTGGAAAGGGTCTGCCTCAGTCTTGGGGCGTCCACTCTGTGCTGCAGCCAACGCTGGGTCCCGCGGTCTTGTGGCAGAAGTGCTCACGGGCCAGAGAAAGGTGTTTTGTGGGACTTGCAACATGTACTGGGAAGTCACGTTCAATGGGTTCGTTACTCACAAGTGTTTTTCACACTAAGTATCTATCTTGCTGCATTAGAACTGGAAGTTGAGGGCCTCCCTGGTGGCGCAGCGGTTGGGCGCTGCGCTGTGGAGCTGTCGGCAGCAGCGACACGAGTTCGACGCCCGGCCGGGGAGAATCCCACATGGCGCGGCAGACCTCTCCTGCCTCACCCGCTGCTCCCCTCAGCAGTGTATTTCTGATCTGCTTGTTCTGCTCCCCGCTCTGTCTCTGGTGAACCCTCTCGCTGCCCCACGCCTCTGGCCTGTACCCCAGCTTGTATGTATAAATAAAAAAAAAATCTTTAAAAAAAAAAAAAGAACTGGAAATCGAAAGATTCCAGTGCTTTCCTCCTGTGCTAGACCCATAGACACCAAATAATCATTAGCACTGGCCAGGCTGGTCTTAGGCCGTCATATTTCTTTTTCTTTGATGAATTGCCATGCAAAGCAAGGTGTGCAGACATGTGTTTTCTCTATTACTTCTTTTACATATTTTTAAACACTCAGTCTGGAATGCTAGCCCTCATACGGAAGAAATAACGTATTAACGTTGAAGTCTTTGCGAACATAGATGCTATGAATCATGTGTTAACACAATAATTGTTTCCACACACACGTCCCTACAAGCCACCACAAGAATCATTAAAATAATTTAAGGGAAACTTACCGTGAACACTTAGACTCCTTTTTCTAAAGCAAACTTTGGGTTTGGACTCATGGGTAAGTATGCAGTAAGAAAGAATTCAATTTGGAAGTTTCTTTGAATGTTTATTCATGCGAATAGTTTCCTTCTAATTTTTTTAAAGAATCTTCCAACTACGCACCATCATGACTTTGGAATGTTTATTATTATGGCAAAAAGAAATAGAATAAGGTAAAAAGCTGCTGTGTCATTAACTAACCAAACTGTAAAGTATTTGTCGCAGACCCTGAAAATTAAGTCTTTTAGGGTCTGAAAAACACGAGGACAGGGAAATCCTAGAGAGGAGAGGCTGGCTACACCCCATTCCCCTCCTTCCCTGCTTTCCTAGGAAAACAAGGAGCAGCCTTTGGGTCGCCATTAAGATGGGGTTTTTAGGGGCCTCCCTGGTGGCGCAACATGTCGAGGGCTGCGCTGTGGAGCTGTCGGCAGCGGCGACACGAGTTCGACGCCCATCTGGAGAGATTCCCACGGGGCGCGGCAGACCTCTCCTGCCTCGCCCGCTGCTCCCCTCGGCAGTGTGTTTCAGTGGATCTGCCTGTTCTGTTCCCCGCTCTGTCTCTGGGGAGTCCTCTCACCCCCGCACCTCTGGCCTGCACCCCAGCTCTTGTTTGCATAAATAAATAAATCTTCAAAAAATAAAATAGGTTTTTACTGAGGTGACATTGGTCTATGACACTGAAGATATTCGAAGTGACCGGGGCTACAGGTCAGGGCCTGCACCTGCTGCGTCCAGGTCGTCACCCCTAGTCCAGTCTGCCTCTTCCACACAGGGACGCTGGTGGCAAAAACTTCAATAAACAAAATTAAAAGTAATGCAGGATCAGGAATAAAAAAGATAGTCGGCTGTGACTTTAGTGGGTGGACTCAAGAAATTTTAGGTCTCTGGGTTGAATCTGGCAGTGACAGAAAAGACACCAGTGACCTTATTTATTTTGGAACCTAACTTTTTTCTTAGTCACCGTGTGACGTCAGTCACTCCCTGTCTCTTCTGTCACATACTGCTCCAGAACCAAATTCGACTCCACTGCTGGGTCAGCACAAACGTTCTTGAGGAGCAGCCGGAAAATGGCAGTGCATGAGCACCGAGAGTCCCAGGCAATTTTGGGGACGTCCATCGCTTTGGGGGAATGTTTTTTGCTGGCTTTTCATCCTTTGAGGCCACAGCAGAGCAGAGCAA
Source organism: Scalopus aquaticus (assembly GCA_004024925.1). Taxonomy (NCBI): domain Eukaryota; kingdom Metazoa; phylum Chordata; class Mammalia; order Eulipotyphla; family Talpidae; genus Scalopus; species Scalopus aquaticus. Next base: position 59,836 of record PVIJ01006177.1, read on the forward strand.
GCTTGTCACTACCGAGTCCATAACTTCGATGTGCGCAAGTAACTTCAGCCCAGTCCTCTGCCCTGCGGCGGGCTACAGGGCTGTGGTTATTCTGGTCTCCAGCCTGTAAGGGGTCAGCAGGGAACTCAGAGACCAGGAGCTGGTGCCAGGGGCTGGCACCGAGCTTTTCTAAACAAGAGGGCTGCTTTTGTTTCCATTTTTGAATTTGTGTCAAAGGATTGCCCCGGCGAAGTACTTCCAACCTGTTCCACAAACCCCGCAAGGTTTATAAAAGGTGCCTCAGAGGAGATCACAAGCTCAGAATTTTGTCTTGATTGACACTGATTTTTTTTATTCACTTTTAGTATTAAAGACTGATTTTACAGGACCCCTGGAGAACGAAAAAATATTGCTCAAATTTCTTAATTGGTCTGGGATCTTTGACTCTTCTGGAGAGTTAATGCAATTTTTAAATCAATACTTTTTTTTCACAGGGCCTATTTTCTGGCAGATGATGATATGTGAAATATGAATGCAAATAAATTGCTTCTCATGGTAATTCTGCAAAATGGTGCCTACTTGTTCTGTTTTGTTCATTCGTTTTCTTATTTCTCTTCCACATTTCAGTGGAATCCTGCATGCCTTCTTTCACCTTCGGACTTATTTCACTAAGCATCATGCCCTCTGGGTCCACCTATGCATTGTCCGTGGCAGAATGGCACCCTTTTCCTTGCTGAGTAGTATTCCACCACCTGCATAGTCCACATCTTTGTCCACTCATCCATCAGCACTAAGGCTGTTTTCCTATCTTGGCTGCCTTGAACAGTGCTGCAGTAACCGTATGCTGTGCACATATCTTTTCTAAGTAGTGTCTTTGTGACCCTTGATGAGATGTCTACAAGTGAGATTTCCAGACTAGGTGACATTTGCAGTCTTAATTTTTTAAAAAGATTTATTTACTGATGCATACAAGCTGGGGGGGAGGGGTGCAGGCCAGAGGTGTGGGGTGATGAGAGGGTTCACCAGAGACAGAGCGGGGAGCAGAGCAGGCAGATGGACTGAAATCCACTGCTGAGAGGAGCAGCCAGCGAGGCCAGAGAGGTCTGCTGCGCCATGTGGGAATCTCCCCAGCCGGGCATCGAACCCGTGTGGCCGCTGCCGACAGCTCCACAGCGCAGCGCTTAACCGCTGCGCCACCCAGGAGGCCCCATCAGTCTTAATTTTTGAGGCACTTCCATACTGTTTTCCATAGGGGCTGAACCAGCCTACCTTCTCCCCACATGCATGGGGTCCCCTCCTCCACACCCTCACCTGCACGTACCTTTTCTTGCTTCCTGCAGTGGTCACCCTGACAAGCACTGGTGACGGTCTTCCCCTGAGCTGAGGCCAGCTGGGTATCCTCTCTGCCCATTCAGCTCCTCTGCCCATTTCTGATCTTTTTTTTTAATGCAAACCCAAACTCTTAGATTCTGACGACAGAGTGGGGGTGGCAGAGGGGAGGGGCGGCAAGTAGGGCATCTGGAGGGACGCCTGTGGCGCGTGTGTGACTGTGTGCCCTCATTTCTTGAGGGCTGAGGTTGTACGTCTGAAACTCACACCATGCCCTAAACTACTGGGACCTCGGCACAATCGATGTGCTCAGTAACTGCAGTCACGTCACCCTGGCCTTGTGTTCTAAAAACCTTTACCAGTCAGCCTCTGACTTTGGAGTTACATCCAGTTATTATCTCATTTCCTTGATGTAAAAAGCTATCGTTGGAAACATTGCCTTCCAGTGAATGTATCAATGTGCAGAGGCAAATTTGCCAGAGGTAGCTGGGTGACCCGTGCATGCACAGCAGATACTGTTAACACACCTCAGGAGAAGAGAGGAGTTTGCAGGGCATGCACAGAGCAGATTCTGGCTGCAACTTCAGCCAGACCAGCGACTTCAGAGCCCAGCGTTTGTATGAGCAGCTGCTTCAACCCCTGGTTGTATGTTTTACTGGAGAGTGCTGTGTGTTGTTGTGTGTCTGTGTGTGAGTGTGTAGCTTAACACCACTGGGGTGTTCCTGCCTCTGGAGATGACTTCTTCCAGTGTGAAACTGCCGGGACTCACCCACAGACATCTGAAACTGCTCAGCACAGAACAGTCATTTCTCTGCACCTCAAAACAACAGCAGAGGGCGGCCCCTCCCTCACGAAGGTGCACGACTGCCCCTGCAGAGGGTGCAGATGACGTCCAGGGCACTTTCTCTGCCGTCTCCTGAGATGCAGCTGGACCAGGCTCCTCTGTAGCAATCAGTGGTTATTGATAACAGTCAATACCGCTCAGCTTCTTCCCCGATCCAGGTGATGCTCCCCAGCACGCCCAGGAAAAGAGCACCCCCAAGCGCGGGGCCCCTCCTGACGTCAGTGGCTCTGGGGCCTCTTGCCCAGTCAGCGGCTCCTGTCCCTGGGGTCGGCTCTCTGAGGCACAGGTGTTCCTGAGACACGAAGCCAGTCGCCGGCACTGGCTCCATCTCTGGACGTGGTCAGCTCCAAGCCTGCTGCTTGTGCCAGAATTTTCCAGCCCAGCTGGGCACTGCGGTCACTGTGCTCCTGATTTTCCCGCTTCTGCCTGCTCCATGGACAGACATGACAAGGAGGAGGGGAGCAGCTGGGGGCAAGGCAAGTGGGGCGCTCCCTTCTCCAATCCCAAGTTGGAGCAGGCAGCCCAGGCTGCCGATCTCATCACCCAAGTAGACCCGCAGCGCCGCTTCTCCCGGTGCCGGCTGTTAACTCGGGGCGGACAGAGGCGGAAGATCTAATCACTCGTTGGATCCACAGTAACACGTTTCCCCACGAGCTGGGTCGGGGAGCCTGGACCCAGACTCCAGTCCTGCGGGAGTCTCGGCCGCCCTCTTAGTCTCTGCGGCTCTGTGGAGCCAGACAGCGTGCGGCTCCAGTTGGATCCATTTGACTGTTTTCATCAAAATCAAATGACTATTGGCTTGCTCATTTGCATTCAAAACAAAGCTGGGAGAATTGGAAAAAAATCACCCAAGTTAGTGGTGAAATTAGGACATTAGCACAGAGCTTCTGGTCCCTCATCCAGCAGCAGCAGCGGGAGATGGTTAGAAATGCACATTGCCAGGCCCCAGACCAGCCTCCTGAACCGGAAACTTGGGGGAGGGCACCAGCAGTGAGTGAGCCAGACCCAGGGGCTCCCCCACCCCAAGGAAGCTTGACAAATGCAGATTGAGACTCATCCCCCGTTTTCAACCAAACAGGGCCTTTTGGGCCTAGTTTTGTATTTTTTTTTAAAGATTTATTTTATTTATGCATGCAAGAACTGGGGTGCAGCCAGAGGTGTGTGTGTGTGTGGGGGAAAGGGTTCACCAGAGACACAGTGGGGAGCAGAACAGGCTGATCTACTGAAGTACACTGCTGAGGGGAGCAGCGGGGAGACAGGAGGGGTCTGCTGCGCCCTGTGGGAAGCTCCCTGGCCGGGGATTGAACTCGCGCTGCAGCCGCCGACAGCTCCACGGCGCTTAACCACTGCGCCACCAGGGAGGCCTGGGTCTAGTTTTGTTAAACTTGAACCAAGTAATTTCAAATAACCAAGAAGAAGCAAAAACAACCCAAGTATTATTGGCAGTTTTTATTTGCTACTTGAAACAACAGATTCTATCACGTAGACGAAACGAATTCAAAATAATCACGAAGGTGACATCAGTTAAGAAAATATTATTTTTAAAGCAAAGCACATGGGGGATCTTAAAGTGGATCTCATTTGGATTTTCTGACCTCACAGTGTAACTAAAATGGGTGAGATTGTTTTGTCGGGCCATCCTGTGCATTATGGGGTGTTAACAGCATCTGGGATCTTTAACCCCAGATGACAGGGGTGCCCTTTCCCACAGGAGGTGAAAACCTCAACCCTCAAACCTGCCCTGGGTGGGGGCTTTGGGGGGTGATCTCCAGGTTGGCAGCAATCAATTGCCCTTTTAGGAAGATTTTCCACGTTCATGAACTTGAAAAAACAAAATTTCTTGGTGCCCCATATCAGCAAGTGTCTGAACGGCACAAAGACAGAATTTCCACACTGGGGCAGGCCTCTGCACCTGGAAGTGAGTTCTGACACCCTGGGGCTCCCAGGCCGGGGTCTGGAAGGGCAGTGTTAGCACTTATGGCCGCCTGGCTCGCCCCCGGCTGCTTTGTGCCTCTTCAGGCTCTGCTCACAGCCACAGGCCCAAGCCCAGGCGGGTGTCCAGGCCCCCCAGCTGCCGGCCTCGGCAGAGGGACCGGAATTGGGACCGGGGAGGGTCCCAGGTCTGCAGCCGAAGGAGCCGCCAGGTCCCAGCGTGGGGAGCCGGCTCTGGGCCTGGAGCGCCGCCCCGCGCCATTAGTATTCTCCGCGGCGGAGCGCTGTCTGCCGGGGCGATTATCTTGCTTTAATTTAGGTCACTAATGATATGATGAGATAGTTTGATGGTGGTGTAATTTCTTTTGATGTTGTTTTGTTGCCATTGCTGATATCAACTCATTCTGACTCCAGAAGAGACAGAATACCAGACCCACGGGGGCGGGGGGCAGTGGGGAGGATTAGAGGGGCCTCTGGCAGGGCCTGCAGCTCCAAACGGACTGCCTCTGCCCAGTGTGCAGACCACCGAGGCCCTCGTCCCTGCCCCAGCTGCCTGATTTCTTTCTTTTTAAAAAAAGATTATTTATTTACGCATCAAACTGGGGTGCAGGCCAGAGGTGTGGGGGTGAGGGGACTCCCCAGAGACAGAGTGGGGAGCAGAACGGGCAGATCCACTGAAGTACACTGCTGAGGGGAGCAGCGGGGAGACAGGAGGGGTCTGCTGCACCCTGTGGGAAGCTCCCTGGCCGGGGATCGAACTCGTGCAGCAGTGACTGAGACAGCTGTATAGGCTGAGACTTAACCCCTGCACCCCAAGGGAGGCCCCCCTTGATGTTTTTTTTTTTTTTAAGATTTATTTGTTTATACATACAAGCTGGGATACAGGCCAGAGGCATGGGGCGGCGAGAGGGTTCACCAGAGACAGAGCGGGGAGCAGAACAGGCAAATCAGAAATACACTGCTGAGGGGAGCAGCAGGCGAGGCAGGAGAGGTCTGCCGCACCATGTGGGATTCTCCCCGGCCGGGCGTCGAACACGCATCGCGCGCTGCCGACAGCTCCACAGCGCAGCGCTCAACCGCTGTGCCACCGGGGAGGCCCGATGGTTGTTTTTTTTTTTAAGATTGATTTAGTTATGCACACAAGCTGGGCTGCAGGCCAGAGGTGTGGGGAGTGAGAGGACTCTCCAGAGACAGAGTGGGGAGCAGAACAGGTGGATCGACTGAAACCCACTGCTGAGGGGAGCAACAAGGAGACAGGAGAGCTCTGCTGCACCCTGTGGGAAGCTCCCTGGCTGGGGATCGAACTCGTGCTGCAGTGGCTGCAGACAGCTCCATGGTGCTGGGACTTGACTCCTGTGCCCCAAGGGAGGCCCCGCTGCCTGATTTTTAAGGCTGAGCCCAGACCTCCTTGCACGGAGACCCCAGACCCGCCTCCTCCCTCTCCACCGCCCACACGTGGGCCCCAAAGACCTGGGGTCACCTTCTTGCACTGCTTGAGGTTCTCAAACAACAGCCCCAAGCAGCTGCACCTGCTCGAAAGGGCCCCGCAGGAGCTGGGAAGCCGGACCCCAGCCTCCCCAGGGGCTCAGCGGTCATCCCCACCGCCCCCGACGCCCCCTGGTCTTGTCCGTGCTAGTCAGACAGACAGCCCTCAGTGTCTGCCCAGGGAGCTCCGGGGACCCCAAGGGACGAAGGGCTCTCTGCTCCAGGTTCTCCGCGTCCCAAGAAGACCCCAGGGACCACTGGCTGTGGTCCGGCCCGTGAGTGGACGCTGGACACTCAGGTGGGCGGCCGCTGCGCTGCAGCTGAGCAGGTTGAGAGGTGAAGGGCGGAGACTTCGGGCAGGAACTCGCAGCACCCGTCCACCAGCGCCCTTCTGGAAGCACAGAACTGCAGGTGGCCAGCGGCCCCCATCACCGCCCAAGCAGACAAGCAGTAGGCCGGCACGTGGGCATGGGGAGCTCAGTAAGAGCGAGGGTCTTTCCGGGGGGCTCCAGCCTGTGGCCCCTCCGGCCTGTCTGTGCCCCTCCGGGTTGGCACTGCGGGGCAGGCCTGCATGAGCAGAGCTGTGCAGCAGCAGGGGACGCTGGCCAAGGCTTGGGCGCACCCACACGCGTGTTTCTCTGCAGAGAGGCCACAACCTCTGGGGTGACGGGGTGCAGTGGGATGGGGCGGGTGGAGGGAGCTAAACCAGTGGCATAAGCCAGACCCAGCCCTGAGAAGACAGGGAGGCATGAAGAGACACGTGGAGGCCCCGAGGAGCCAGTGTTCCAAGAGCACCCCAAATCAACAGGATCTAAAGCTTTACCCAAAAATACCTTCTTCACATAAAAGGAGCCAGTAAAAGAGGAACAAAATTGAGACAGATGGAAATAAAAGGCAAACGAGCTGACAGTTGCAGCCATATCAATAACCACTGTGTGATTAAAGGTTAATGAACAGAGCCAGCAAGTCAAAAAGCACAGACTGTGGACTGGAGGAAGATTCCAGACCCAGAGTCCACGGAGAAACAAAATGAGAGAGGCACGAGGCTCCTGAATGGGAAGGGACAGAAAATAAATGGCAGGGCCTCCCTGGGGGCGCAGGGGTTAAGACCCAGCACTGAGAAACTGTCCACAGCCCCTGCAGCACGAGTTCGATCCCCGGCCAGGGAGCTTCCCACAGAGCGCAGCAGACCCCTCCTGTCTCCCCGCTGCCCCCTCAGCAGTGTGTTTCAGTGGATCCGCCTGTTCTGCTCCCCACTCTGTCTCTGGGGAGTCCCCTCACCCCCACACCTCTGGCCTGCACCCCAGTTCTTGTATGCATAAATAAAACAAATATTGGGCCTCCCTGACAGTGCAAGGGGTTGAGTCTCAGCCTATGAAACTGTCCACAGCCACTGCAGCAAGAGTTTGATCCCTGTCCAGGGGGCTTCCCACAGGGCACAGCAGACCCCTTCTGTCTCCCCGCTGCTCCCCTCAGCAGTGTGTTTCAGTGGATCCGCCTGTTCTGCTCCCATTCTGTCTCTGGGGAGTCCTCTCACCCCCACACCTCTGGCCTGCACCCCAGTTCTTACATGCATAAATAAATAAATCTTTTTAAAAAAGGAAAATAAACGCCGGGCAAATGGTGGCTGGAGAAAAGAGGGGTGTTTATACCAGAGCGATAACTGCATGTCTGAACAGGGACAGCTGAGGGTCAGGGAAGGAGCTGACTGTGTAAAGACAGAATGGGGGGATCATTCCTAGACAGAGAATTGAATTTCTAAACTAGCAGTAGATAATCAAAGACTCCTAGGGATAAATAAAATGGCTGGAGGTAAAGAGAGGCATTTCACAGTGTGTGAGGTCCAGCATCTGAAAGGACAGCCCCCAAAGAAGAGCCTCCTAATGGCAGACAGAACGTTAGGACTCCAAGGCGGAAAAGATAATTCAGAGATGTGGGCACCTGCCCGAGCCTCCTCTGGACAGCGCCAGGCGCACTAAGCCAGCACCCTCCAGGACGGCGGCCCCCGCCAGACGGCAGCATCTGCCCTCGGCACACGGACCACGGCCCAGGCAGACCCGGACTGCTGTGCAGTCACCCCCACCCCACCCAGAGAGCACTGCGATCACCCCAAGTTCCTCTCCAATTATGATATCATAGAAACAGAAATGGGGAGCAAATAGAGCCCTAAATATTAGAAACGAGGCCCTGCCCCACTCGCTAGCCCACCTTGGAGAAGAAATGACAAGGCGACGGAGAGAGCGGAAGAATCAGCCATCAGGGAGACCCGGCGCGGCCTGGGCAGCGGAGGCGAAGCGGGCAGATGCGGGGAACCCCTCGAGGGCCCGCGTCTTAGGACGCACCTGGAGAACCACGTGCAGTGAGGAAAGGCCCCCGTGGGTGGGGTGCAGTGATCCACTGGAACAGGCGTGAGGACACTTTCGGGGTGCTTGCCTCATCAGGACACTAAGCAGACGTGAGCTGCGTGCCCGGCGACGGTTTACAGGGATCTTGCAGTGGGACGCTGCCCGTGGGTTCGCGCCAAGCCTGTGAATTAAAAACAGTATAAAGCTGCTAAATTGGACCTCCCCGGTGGCGCAGCGGTTGAGCGCTGCGCTGTGGAGCTGTCGGCAGCAGCGACGCGAGTTCGACACCCGGTTGGGGAGATTCCCACACCACGGGGCAGACCTCTCCTGCCTCACCCGCTGCTCCCTTCAGCAGTGAGTTTCCGTGGATCTGCCTGTTCTGCTCCCCATTCTGTCTCTGGTGAACCTTCTCGCCACCCCACACCTCTGTCCTGTACCCCAGCTTGTATGCATAAATAAATAAATCTTAAAAAAAAAGCTGCTAAACTAACAGATCAGTTTCTTAAAAAGGTCAATGTCTCCCAGATCTAAATCTGCTTTATGACAACGTGTCCTTTGTTCACATCTTTGAAATCATCCCCGTTAAGTCTTTGAGTGGAAAACCAAGTCTTACAAACAATGTCTGGAGCTATAAAATCCTATTTTTTCCTGGAGGGAAACTCAGCCCGGTCACACCCGCAAAGCGCCCAGTGAGGTGTTGGCGTGTGCCCTGCCCTGGCACGGACACGCTTAGCCAACTCGTTTGACTCAAAAGACTTCCTTTGGAGTGACTGCAAGACTGAATTGCATATGCTTCAAAGATTTGTGTTCAAATTAAAACATAAATAGCAGAGCAATTCTGCAACCAATATTCTGCAATCTTTTCCCTGGCAGGTTATCTGCAGTTGGATCCATGTCCTTGAGTTTCCTGTAGTTCTTGGAATTAATCACATAATGCAAAATTTTTCCAAGTTTGCACTTGGTTTTATTAATTATGCTAAAGCAGGAACTTGTGCATTCATTTCAGAAACCAGTCCTTCCCGATTTTTATTAAATTTTCCAGACCGGGGCTGCTGGAGGCAGAAAGACATGGGTTTCAATGAATTGAACCAGTAACCTAATTATGTTATAAAGCCACGTTATTTAAAATTAATAACAAAGAAACTGGAAAAGAGAAATAAGAGTGTGTATCTATGGCTTCAAAAAAAAAAAAAAACCCAGCCAATACACTGTTTTATAGCAAGCATTCGAAGAAGGTGTCCACCTGTTTGACTGTGTGACTAGCGTGCGTTCATTACACAGTATTCACCACCTAGTACCACTGCCCATGTTCATTTTCTTGTATTCACAACCCAGGATTCACTAACCCCTGTCATCTGTGGTCCACTGCCTGGATCAGCTATCACCAAGACTTAAATGCTCTTCTCCTGGGACAGAGAGGCCAGATGTGCTCTTGAGCCCAGCAGAATTCCTCAAGGTCTTCAGGGAGGCTCAGCTCTGCTCAGAGATTCCTCAACCAGTCACCTGGCACAGGCATCTGGAGGCCCATCACACATTCTTTGACAAGTATTTAAACACTTGAGAACAATAAACTTTCAGGGCTCCTGTGTGGTACCAGCTATGACCTCCTACCTTGGAAATAAGTGGCTTGCAGGGAATGCAAGTCCAAAGACACTGGCTGGGGCCGCTTACTGGGAGGCTGTACAGCCCCGAGAAAGCTGTACCCCAGCTTCTTACTTTTTTAGACTTATTTATTTATGCACACAAGAACTGGGGTGTAGGCCAGAGGTGCAGGGGGTGAGAGGACTCCCCAGAGACAGAGTGGGGAGCAGAACAGGCAGATCCACTGAAAACACACTGCTGAGGGGGCAGCGGGGAGACAGAAGAGGTCTGCTGCGCCCTGTGGGAAGCTCCCTGGCCGGGGATCGAATTCATGCTGCAGTGGCTGCGGACAGCTTCATAGTGCTGAGGCTTAGCCCCTGTGCCCCCAGAGAGGCACTGTACCCCAGCTTCTCCGTAGACACAAGACCCTTTCCCTACAGTCACCAGCCCCTGCTTGGACGGGATCAGATCTGCCAGTGTTGCCGAGATTAGTTCTCTGCCTTTCAGGATTTGGAGCAAACTCACAAATGCTGGATATTACCTAGCAGAGCTGACGCACCTGCGGTGCTGAGTGGGCAGTGTGAGAGGCCCCGATGGACGAGTCCCTGTACCAGGCCTCTGGTCTCCAGGCCTTCGCTCTTCCGGTCCACACTGGCTTGGCAGAGAGGGGCGTCCGCCTTGAACTCGCCCTGTGACGGCAGACACATGTCAACGCCAAGCTCTTATTTTGGGACCAGCTTTCATTGGGACCAAAACGAACCCTCTTTTCCTCTTGTTCACAGCCCATAGCAGCTTGAATTGTCCTTCTCCCCCTTCCTTTAAGGTCCGTGTGTCAGATGCTCTGTCTGAAAGCATCACCCTAACACAGCCGGTACTCAGCGTCCCGTCCCCAGCTGTCCTTGCCAAGAGCTGGGGGCACACTCCTGGATCGCAATGCCGGCTGGGAACGGCTCTTGCAGAGAAATTGAAACAGGGAATCCAGACTTAAAAAATGCCAATGGAGGGCCTGCCTAGTTGCACCGGGGTTAAGTCTCAGCCTGTGAAGCTGTCGGCAGCCACCGCAGCACGAGTTCGATCCCCAGCCAGGGAGCTTCTCAGAGGGCGCAGCAGACCCCTCCTGTCTCCCTGATGCTCCCCTCAGCAGTGGATTTCAGTGGATCCGCCTGTTCTGCTCCCCGCTCTGTGTCTGGGGAGTCCTCTCACCACCCCACACCTCTGGTCTGCACCCCAGCTCTTGTGTGCATCAATAAATAAATATTTTTTTTAAAAAAAGAAATGCCAGTGGAGTTTATGTGTTTGAGGACTGATTTTGGGGCATCCTACTGAGGAGTTTCAGTGCACAAATTAACTGACACTATCCATGGGCGTGAGAAGGACATTTAGAGCTTGGGGGGGGGGGCGGGAAACTTCTGGAGAAGATTCTGTTTCCCTCTAGTGCTGAACTATGTTTTGTTTAAACAGGAGAAAATGATAAACGGAAGAACAAGATACTTTTAGGCACCAGGACCTCATCAGATAGAATTTCCCTTAGTGAGGAGATTGTATAAGGCATTTGGAAGCCATCAGTGTCAGAGGGATTAGAAGAAGAATAGAGCACAGTGGGGTGGAGAGCACCTCGAAAAGTGTTCCCTTTTATCAGGCATAGCAGAATCATGAAATGTTAAACAGCCAGGTTGCGTTCTTTCTGAATCACACAAAATCCTCAAGATGGCACAAAAACCAGCTTGAAGACCCGCACAGAAGAAAGACCTGGCATTTACCCACCTGTCAGTGAGCCGGTGGGGTTGATCTTCCCAGCAATTGAGAAAAACTGGACTTCATTACGAAACAGAAAATGCCAGCCAAGCGCTGCACACACGTCCTCCTTTTCAATAATCACACCTTCGTGTGCGCAGCTCTGCCAGTTTATGGCACTTTTATGTCCGTGATCTCATTCATCAATCTCTAAAAGAAGAAGACACATGGAAGGTCAGGCAAGGAATTCATATTAGTGTTGTGCTGGAAAAATGAGGCGAATTTCTGGAATAATAGACGTCCTCAACACATCTTCATCAGCTGCTGATGAATTGCCCATCTCCACTTCATTATCCTTATCAGCAACACTTAGGAGAGAAATGAAAAATTCATAAGCACCGTCATCATCAAGGAGAATAAATGTTTCCCTGTTCAAGTGAATGCGTCATCTTTCCAGGAATAAAATAACAATATTCATTCGTTAGTAAGTTCTGACGATGCTGACCGCAAACCTCATTGCAAAGGGTGAAGGAAATTAGCAAGGTAGACGTTAGCGCAGTAAACCCCCGAAGCTCATGTGTTGAGGGTGGCCTGGGCATCTGACCCATTGTCTCCCCCAACTGGGGAATATTTTTGGAATCCATTTATAACAGAGTGAGGGCGCCTTTCTTCATGGATAGATTTATCACCTTCTAAGCCCAGATGGAGCAAATGCCAACGGCACCCTAGGCTGCTCCTACAGAAGTTCATGGCGTCTTATAACAAATGGACTTTCCTCCGGTGGTCGAGAGATGAGTTCCCAGGCAGGTCACCGCCTCTGTGGGCCCCACCCCCTCGCAGCCCAGCCTGCCGGGGGAGATGTCGGAAAGACACTCTGCCCATGAGCGATTGTCGGTTTTCTCGAGCCGATCCTGTCCGTCACGTCCATTCCGCTGATGGAAATTTCAATAGGAAAAGGTGATTCTCCATGAGCTACTTTAAAGTGTGCATTAGTAATGGCTGAAGAGAGGCGGCGATTTTACTGCACCTCAAAATTGAACTGGCAAGAGAACAAGAGTAAGTCAGCTACAGAGCAGGACGGATGAAAGCAATCATTGCTGCAAAAGTCTGGCTAGGTTCTTCTAGGGCTGCCTTCTCTACCTGCAGAAGTCTGCCTTCCCTACCATGTCTGTGTGTGTCTGCATCTGTGTGTGTGTGTGTGTGTGTGTGTGTGTGTGTGTGTGAAAGAGAGAGAGAGAGAGAGAGAGAGAGAAAGAGAGAGAGAGAGAGAGAGAAAGAGACTAGCACTTATCTCGTTCAACTAAAATACCTGCCAAATGCTAAATGAGAACAGGCTCCTCCCAGCCATTCCAAACACTGCATTTAACTCTATTCATTAGACTTCCATCGTATAATCCTAACTTATTTACTAACATAATACATACTTCATTATAACTCATGAAATATTTATTAACGGAGGGGAATTAGCCATGATAATGCGAGTGAGGGAATATCATAAAAATAACCATAATGCACAGATGCTTTTGTCTCGTGGAGAATCTCGAGGTGGGAAGCCTTAGAGAGAGAGTTCTGTTTTAAAGAACCTTGGGGTGTGTGTCCTGTGCCTGAACATGGTGCTGAGCTTTTGGGGCACACCAGGTGTGGGTCTGTACCCCACTCCATGGCCCCTGCTGCTTCGTGGGAGCCAGGGGGCCGCTTCAGACCGATGGGCTCTGCCACCAGCCGTGGCTGCTTCCAGATTCTTCTCACTTCCGGACCTCCCTGGACAAAGGTGTTTATGACTTCAGTGGGGGGCCAGAGACCGCCTCGCTCCAAGCGTCCGTGCTCAGCTCAGAACTGGAGCTATAAAATCCTAATAGGACCATAGCCTTTAATGGCCGAATTCTTCCAACAGCAGAGTTCGCCCTCCTCCCCGCAGCTCGCCTGCCTTTACAAAGCGAGTGGCAAGTTCAAGGTTATGGGCACGAGCTGGCTCTAAGCCTTGGGGGTTAGAGGCAGGAGGGCCAGAAAGAAGGGAAGTCCTTTCCACAGGTGACAGGGAAAATAATTCCTGGCCCCAGGAGAAGTGGGGCGAGAACACGGACACCGCAGCATCCCCCAGAACACAGCCTGGCTCATTGAAACCATGCAGAACCCTAAAAACACCACTACCTGAGGGGAGTGGCACTGCAGAGGCTTTATGTGGAGGGCAGTGGAGCAGAGCGAGATGCAGGTGCCCCAATTGGGTGGCTGCTCCCTGACTTTTGGAAAACCCTGAAGGCGCCTTCTCTGTGTGTCCGTGATGAACTTGGGTGTGGCATGTAGAGCTGGCTAAGGCCAGACTGGCCTGAAAATGCGTCACAGTAAAAATAACTAAATCCAAAGCAGAAAATGATAGATTCTCGTAGCTTCTGGACCTGAGGATAAAAGACATTTTTATTTCAAATGCCATTAGCGGTAGCGTGGATCAATGGGCAAAATCAGAGCTGGCAGCCAGCTGGTCATTTTCCTGTTTTGGAAGAGGGAACGAATGTTTTTCATTTCTTTGCATGTATACAACATTACAGACTTCTTTAACTAACACAAGACCAGGGCTTGGAGCGCCCTTTCTTGGAAATAGATGCAACCATCACTTACTGTAAAACTCCTGGTATGTTACATAACTTCTGTTTCCTCATTTGGGGCATAATAAACAATATTATGAGAAATATATTGATAGAGAATCTTTTGTATCTTTTTCTTAAAGGTTTATTTATTCGTGCACAGAAGCTGGGGTGTAGGCCAGAGGTGTGGGGGGTGAGAGGGTTCATCAGAAACAGAGTCGGGAGCAGAACAGGCAGATCCACTGAAATCCACTGCTGAGGGGAGCAGCGGGGAGACAGGAGAGTCTGCTGCGCCCTGTGGGAAGCTCCCTGGCCGGGGATCAAACTCTTGCTGCGGTGACTGGTGACAGCTCCGCAGCGCTGCGCTTAACCTGTTGTGCCACCAGGGAGGCCCAGAATCTTCTGCATCTTCAATCATTTGATTAGGATACATTCTCAGAAGTAAAATTATGATGAATACAGTGAGGAGGATAAAGGATATAAGCTTTTTAAGTCTATAATATTGTTGACAGCGTATTTTCTGGAAAAGTCCTACAAATACAAACTCATGCGTATCTCCTGAGTACATGCCACATTCTAACCGTGCGGACATAAACTGTTCTGGCTCTAAATCTTTGTTCATGTAAGCACACATATTGCAATGATATTATTCCTAAGCAAAACTGATTTATATCTTCCTGTTTAAGAAAAGGAAAAGTGAAGCTTCTCCAATCCATCCCCCTCAATCTTAGGACTATACAAAAACTTTGCCAATTAAAAATACCGAAGAAATACCTGTTCCTCTATGAACCAGGAGGGATGGCGATTCCCAAGGACAGAGGACAGAACAGTAATGTTTTTGAACATTTACTACATATGCTTATAAACTTTGGGGGGATTTTGTTGCTGTTGGAGGAGGCAGAAGTTGAATAATGGGAAGTCTAAGAAAGGACTTTTCATGGATTAAGTCAACCAGTGTGACTCAACCTCAAATTTCCTTCAAATTCTGTGCTCTGAGGAGCTACAAGGCCTCTATTAGGACTGAATAATTTTCACTAAGTAATGGTTTAATTTCACTTCCATGATTCGATAAAAATACCGCTTTCTCAAAGAACAGCCTTCTTAGAAATTAAATGATGAAAAACAAGAATGTGGTCATGAGTTAATTCAGTGAACAAGAGAGAATGACCTAAAATATCAACATTATAAAACATTATATAACATTATAAAAAAGTCAGCTACGGAGGGTTTAAAATTAATTCAGATTATTGCAAACTTTGTTTTCATCTCCACGATCACCTGCTTTATTTCAAGATTCACTTCTTTTTAAAATATAAGACGTTTTGTCACAGAATCCTTGCTCAGCTTGGTGGCTGCACAAGGCCCCCCTTCCTCACCCAGGTATCTACCTGCCAAGCAGGGTGGAGATTTGGCACCTGTGGCGTCGTCTGGCTGGACCTGAAATGGCCTGTGAGTCCTGAGAGCCTTTGCCGCTCTTGTAACAATTACGCCGTTCCGGAGGCCAAGAAGCCACAAACACGCCCACATCTGCAGCAGCAAAATGGGGGGCGCTGTTACATGTACGCACAGAAGACCCCTATCCGGCTGCAGGGGTATGCGCCAGCCTCCTCGTCTCATTCTGTGGCGTTTTGGGGTCCGAGGCGGCCTCAGCCTCACCAGGCGACACCAGACGATGGTAAACACCCCTTGTGTATTTATTTCAACATCTTCCCACAAGCGGTCGCCAGTCTGATTTCATGATGCTTGACTCAGGAGTTTCTCTTCCGAGGAGAGCCTATTTCAATATTTTTATGATTCGGGACAAACCTAAGACTTGTGAAAATGACACTATTTTACTATCTCAAACACATCAGCCTTTATTTTCCCAAATCAGACAGTGTCCTGGAGCGCCAGCCTCACTGAGGCCCAAGGACAGAATGAGTCTTGGCAAAGATGCAGCCTGCCAGGCTCAGAGAGAAAGTCCTTCACGGAATGTTCCAGAAATTATGAAAATTGAGGCGCAGAGCTCGATGCTTCAGTGCCTCAGGAAGGGAGCGTGTGTGTCCCTACTGGGCTGGCCACCCAGATGGCCCAGCTCCGGGAGCAAAATCCTGGGGCCTCCGTCCTTGCCGTATTTCACACGAATCTGAACGTCATTTTGTAACGGGGGGGTCCCCACAAAAAGGGCCGTTTCCAGGTTCCCTGCCCCGCCCAAGGGAGGGTGGAGCTGGGCAGGGAGGAGGAGAAGCTGCAGAGGGGACTGGGGAAGGAGGGCAGAGGATGGGGAGCAGAGGGAGACCGGAGGAGGTGCGGGGAGCAGGGACACGTGAAGAAGCTGCTCTGGCTTCTCGGTCCCGGGCTGGTTGACACAGACGCGGGTGAGACCATGGGGAGGAGACAATGGCAGCTTTGATCTGGATTGGGATTTTGCTCTTTTCCTCTCAGACTTGTCTTTTCTATGGGTCCCTGCCAGGAGAAGGTGCCTTAGACTTGGGGCAGCTTTCGGGCCTTGCTTTGGGCCAATCCCATTTGGGTGGACTTTTACCCCCGAGGGGACTGGTAACTCTGGGTGCCTGATTTGCAAACTCTATTCCAGTCTTTTCTGTATTGCGCGCTGATGGTACTGAAGTTCCTTTCCACTAAAGGCCTTACATGTTCTGTCTTGATGCGGCGGATGGCAGAACCTATTTAGAGCTGGCAGGTTTGGGGGTTCGGGGGTAACCCTCGCCCTGCCCTGTGACAATTTGCCGGCAACGCCAAAGCAGTGTTTCCCAGAACGCTGCTCAGGATGTGGCTGGGGCTAGGCAGCGCTGGAAGCCACCGGCATCGCCCGAGGAAGCACAGTAAGGCCGTACAAAGCCGGAGCCTGCCTTCGCCTCACCTTGCCTCCAGGGGCGCGGCCGAGCCAGCTGTCACGCGTGCCGGGTCTCGTCAGGGGCAGAGACGGAGAGAAGGGCAATTGTGCGCCCTTGTTCTTGGCTATCTGGAGAGATTTTATTTCACTGAGTTGCTTCTCGTCGAGAGAAAACTCCAAGCCCTTTCCTGCCGGGCGCGCGTGCACGAGGAAGGTCTCTGAGAGGGTCCTGAGTGGGTGCCACGGAGCGGCAAGAAGCAGGTGCTCCTGTGGGTGCAGCGGCCAGGAGTGGGGCTGGTCTGGGCGTCTGTGCCGTGTGTCTCTTGCTGACTGGCTTGGCCTGGGGGGTCTCCTAAGGCGACCGAGGCCCACTGAGTTCGCCCACACGGCCTGGCCCACATCTTCAAACCTCGCCCTGGTCTGTTCACTGAGACTGTGTCCCTGTGTTGTGTCCTCGACATTCTCTCTCTCCTGGGTTGGGGTGGGGGCGCCCTCCTGTCCTGTGGTATCTTCTCAACCAGGCTGATAAGTGGATTTGGGCCTTGGGGCACCCTGTTCCTATCTGACAGCCTCTACCCATCCCCAGCTTCCTCCTGCAGCCGCAGAAGCAGTTCCGGGGGGTGCGGAGTGGATCGGCTGACATCCTCGCCTCCCCAACAGCAAGGGCTGAGCTGGTATGGCAATTCCTCAAACTGCTAAATATGGAGCTTCCATACAACCCGGCAATACCACTCCTGGGAATCTACCCAAAGGACACAAAAACACTAATCCAAAAGGATACATGCACCTGTATGTTCATTGCAGCACTGTTTACAATAGCAAAGGTATGGAGACAACCCAGATGCCCAAAAATAGATGACTGGATCAAGAAGATGTGTTACATATACACGATGGAATACTATTCAGCCATCAAAAATGATAAACAATGCAATTCACAGGACATGGATGGAGCTAGAAGGGATCATGCTCAGCAAAGTAACCCAGAAAGAAAGAGAAAAATATCGAATAACAGGAATACAGGGGGAACAAACAGGAGAAAGACACCCAGCAAGGGAGGGGGAGCATAAGGCCTCAAAATGGGGGAGAAAAGAGCACAAGGGACAATGGTGACGGTTCATGGGGGAATCGGTGGTGGGGTACCCAAGGGGAATACACAAGGGAAAAGATACAAATAATAATAAAAAAAATTTTTAAAAAAGAGCTGAGCTGCCTGCTCCCCAAGGAACTTCTGCCTCTCCCCTACTTTGTGAGGCTGATGGGGTTTGGCGAGAAGATGGCTTTGCTGTGTTGAAGAATTAGACGCAGCCTGACAGATTCTACCACAGGCAGTAGATGAGGACACAGTAAGAGCAGGCGTTCGAGCCTGTCCCTATAGCTCAGCCGTTTTCACGGGGCCGTGGAGCAGAGTACGTCAGACGAGGCTGCTCTGATGTCAATAAACCGTGTTTCATGACACCCAGCCCCTGATCAAACAGCAACAGGAACTCAGAGGGCCGGATGGAATCTCCCCACTGTGAATTATAAAATAAACCGCACATACATGGAGCAGCTTAAGGCAGGCACCTGTTCAAGTACTTGGGCTTTCTGTTGTTCTCAGGCTAATAATATTCTGTTTTTTAAAGATTATTTATTTATGCATACAAGAGCTGGGGTGCAGGCCAGAGGTGTGGGGGTGTGAAAGGACTCCCCAGAGACAGAGTGGGGAGCAGAACAGGTGGAACCACTGAAATCCACTGCTGAGGGGAGCAGCGGGGAGACAGGAGGGGTCTGCTGTGCCCTGTGGGAAGCTCCCCGGCCGGGGATCGAACTTGCGTTGCCACTGCCGACAGCTCCACAGCACAGTGCTTAACCGCTGCACCACCAGGGAGACTCACTAATAATATTCTAGGAAAAAAACAATGTCTCTCTAGAATACTCCCTCATGTTGCCTTTAGCATGTGAAAATACACTATCAGCCTTTTCTAATTCAGTGGAAAACGGGGACTGATTTAACGTCCCAAATATAATATGGGATTGAACATGATTTCAGGGCTCCTAATGCGTTGCTGAAATGCACCTCTATGGCCGGGTCATGGTGGCGATGTAGAGACTGTTGACGGTGCACATTTCCGCGGTGTCTGCTCTCACAGGTGCTTTCTCCACCACGCACTTACTGATGGTTTGGTCGGTAAGTCTTCCTTGCCACCCATGGGGTCAGCCTCTCCTCTGGGGTCACTGCCCTTTCCAACCATGAACCCCCACGCCAGGGCGACCGTTTGAAAGAGGAACCAGAAAACATGCTTCCTATGGCTACCCGTCTCCTCTTATGTAAATAGAATGTTTAAATCCTAACATTTTAAGCTAAAACAGCACTTTTCGAAAGTTCAAACTCTCTTGATCTATAAAAGTAATTTATGACTGCATCGTCGGCAAAACAAAGGTTACCAATCCATGGCCCAAATTATTAAATAGAAAAGACCAAGGTGAGCATAATTGTTTTTACATTTCTGATAGATGCAATTTTTCAGGTGCTCACGCGGGGCTGAGGGATGGCCCAGAGGGGGCGGGAAAGGTTAGGGTGCAGGGAGGCTGCGTCTTCTGTGCACCCCTCTCTGCGGCACGAACGAAGAAGCCTTCTGCTTTCACACAAGATGGTTTTTGTTCATGTGGCTGAAGCATGGCATCTGTTCTCAGAAAGGTAAAAACAATCATCCAAGCAGCGGTTTCAGCGACAAATCTCTCACGTCCTCTCTGAGGCCTTCTGTTCAGGTGTCCCGGCCTGCTAACATCTGGAATTCCCACACCTAAAATTTGACATCGTTTTAGAAGGAAGCCCGGCTTCAATCTGGACTTATTTGGAGTTTTGAAAACCTTTTTGTTTCAGAGGAATTTTGACTTAGAGAAAAGTCGCAGAAACAGCGCAGAGAAAATTAATTCCCACTCGTCTGTTTCGGCGTCTGAGTGTCCTGGGTTGAAACGTTGACATCCCGCGTGGTGATAAGGGAGGTGGTGACCCCTGAGGGTGGAACCCCTGTCTGTGGGATCAACACTCTCATAAAACAGCCCCCCAGAGATGCCAGCCCCCACGCCCCCCTCGTGGGAGGGCACATTGGAGTCCAGAAAGCCCCCCTCAGCAGACAGAGCTGCCCGGGCCCTGGCATCTCAGGCCAGAGGTGTGTGGCCCCCCCAGGTGACAGAATCCATAGAGATTCTGCATCCTCTTGGGCCAGAATCCGCTGTCCCTGCCCTACAAGCAAGGCAGACACCAGAGAGAAAGGAGATGAGCCTTCACTTGCACACAGTGGAGCCAGGGAGCTGAGACCTGTCTTACAAGTAACTAGAAGGCAAGCACAGAGCATCAGGAAGTGCCTTCTTGGGGCGGGGGAGACAACCTATGGGAACTCGCTACTGAGCTTTATTTACTAAAGAAATTCAAGATGTGGTCTACATACACAATGGAATACTACTCAGCCATCAAAAAGACAAACGCATGCCATTCGCAGCAACATGGACGGAGCTGGAAGGGCTGATGCTCAGTGAAATAAGCCAGAAAGAAAAAGAAAAATATCAGATGGTTTCACGTACAGGAGGAATGTAGGGGGACCAAATAAGGGATCAGGAAAAAAAATAATTACAATAAATCAAAAAGCAAAATTAACAGGTAACTTAACCAGAGAGACTCTGCAGAGGTGGGGGAGGGGGAGGAATCAAAACAAGGGCGGGGAGAGCACAGGGAATGTGGCAGTGCGCGGGGGACTTGGAGGTGGGAATTGTACGGGGTCTGCACCTCCAAGGAGAAAGCATGCATTGTGCAAAAAGGAAGAATGATGCAAAATATATATGACATTTTTAAAAAATCTAAAAAATGAAAAAAAAAAAAAACGAAAAACTCAAGTTGGAAGAGAAGCCCGAGCTTGAGGTTTCGCTGGACTCGTGCCCCTGGGGAGACTGTCAGGACAGCCTCAGTCCTGGCTTGAAAGGGACGTGCTGAGGCCCGAGAGGTGTTTTTTTTTGTTTTTGTTTTTTTTTAAAGATTGATTTATTTATGCGTACAAGCTGGGGTACAGGCCAGAGGCGTGGGGCAGCGAGAAGGTTCACCAGAGGCAGAGTGGGGAGCAGAACAGGCAGATGGATGGAAATACACTGCTGAGGGGAGCAGCGGGCGAGGCAGGAGAGGTCTGCTGCGCCCTGTGGGAATCTCCCCCGCCGGGCGTCGAACTCACGTCGCTGCTGCCGACAGCTCCACAGCGCAGCGCTTAACCACTGTGCTACCAGGGAGGCCCGAGGCCTGAAGGTTTACAGGAACTTTCAACAGTGCAGAGTAACAGGATCCAGACAACACCAGGCATTCCCCCCCCGACCCCCCCACCCCCAAACACAACAACAGAAGGTTGGTTTTGGATTAAGGAAATTAAATGACATGGTTTGGCTTTATTTTCCTGTGTTGATACAAACTCGAATTGTCAAAACAACATTTTCAATGAAATATATATTTTCCATTTGTGGGCTTTCATCGAGAAGAGGGCAAGGAGAAAATAAAACGAGGATGTGATGTCTGGGAAAATAAAATGAGGGAGCTGATTTTAATTGGTTTATTAGTGAAGATATTACTGGTCTATAATGAGTATATGAAAACTTTAAAACTAAGGGTGAGTTAGATTTCTCAGGCGCTTTTTAAAAAATTTATTTATTTATATTTTACATCATTGGTCATTTTTGTACGATTTTGCTTTCTTTTCTCAGGGGTAGTGTCCCTAGAATTCCTACCACCAAGCCCCTCCTGCACCATCACCTCAGGCCCTTTTGCTCTTCCTTTCCTTGTTTTGCTCTCTCCCCCTCCCCTGCAGAATGTCTCTGATTTGTAGTTATCAGTTTATTTTTGTTTTGTGTTGTTGTGTTTTTTATTGTTACTATTTTTTTCCTGATCCCTTATTTGGTTCCTCTATAGCCAATGACCTACTTAACTATTTGTCACTGGCCAAAACAGCAGTACGTGTAATCATATCTTGACAAACAAGACGCAAAATCTACACACTAAGGCCAAGTCACAGACGCGACATAAGACATCTTACAGAATCATAGATCATTAACACCTCTTATTTGAAGATGAATAGATAATCTAGAATCTGACTCACTGAAACACCTTTAAAATGGAAGGACACACTCAGGCTCTGGAAGAATGTCCCTTTGCAGAGAGGAAGGTGGCTGCTTCGAATCCTGGGGGCCCCCCAGTGCTGGAGACCTGGGTGCACACTCAGCCAGCACCTCACATCTAGGTACAGAAATCAGCTCTGCCAGCCCCTCACCTAAATCGAATGTGAAGTGTGTCCACAAAACTGGAATTGTGTCCAGAGGTCGCTGTCAAGCCATGTTTTTATAGTAATTACCTGATTTGTTCAGCTTTCCTCTCATTTACGTTGAAGGTCAGCTGTTGAGACGCGGGGAGCACAAAGAGGGAAGGTCTGAGGCCCCCACGCGCGGCGGAGAGCCTGGACAGAGGGGCGGGGTCCCCCACCTGGCTGAACACGAGGAAAACCGTCTCCGATGGATGATTGTACCTGACACAGCCACTGACCGTTGACAGGGGACCTGGAATTTGGGGGGAGAAGGTGTAGAACCTTTCTGGGGAGATTTCCTTTCCCCATTTGCCCCTGGCATGGATGATGATACCAGGGAGAGAGAAAGAGGAGCAAATGGACAATAACCCTCCCACCCCCAGCCCGTTGGCTGCTTTCTGCTTAGAAACCTTTAAGTCAGGGGCCTCCCTGATGGTGCAGCGGTTGAGCGCTGCGCTGTGGAGCTGTTGGCAGCGGTGAAGAGAGTTTGAAACCCAGCCGGGGAGATTCCCACATGGTGCTGCAGTCTTCTCCTGCCTCGCCCGCTGCTCCCCTCAGCAGTGTATTTCTGATCTGCCTGTTCTGCTCCCCACTCCGTCTCTGGTGAACCCTCTCGCCGCCCCCCGCCTCTGGCCTGTACCCCAGCTTGTATGTATAAATAAATCTTTAAAAAAAAAAAAAGAAACCTTTAAGTCAGCCTTCCACCTGTACGACGGTGAAAACCTCCCCATATGCACACCTTCAGCTCTTGTTTCGCCTTGAGTGGAGAAGAGGAATTTTCGCTCCTGAGTCTGTGTCGTGCGCGCGCTTCGGGGTTATATGCAGAACCACTGGGCATCGGACACAGTCTTCTTGCCGCAGGAACCGCTTGCAGCGTGGGGCCTGCAGGCTGAGGTTTGCCACCGCCAGCTGGCAGCATTGCGAGATGGGTCAAAGAAACGGAAAAGAAGCAAAGCAAAGCAACAAAATTTAGTTTCTGATGTGTCCGCCTGTGATTCAGACCGACGGGCACCCACCTGGCGCTGGGCTTCCTGCGCTGGGCGTCGGCCTGGGTGGCGATGACGGGGAGATGAAAAAATAAAGGCTGGAACAGGACAGAGCAAGAGCTCAGCTCTTCAGGGACCGTAGCAGGACATGGGGGGAGCCCCATCCTGTGCGGAGCGCGGGCGGACACCGAGCAAGACCCTTCTCTGCCCGTTCGGGTGCATGGAGCATCACCCACAGAACTGCAGCCCAAGGCGAAACAGTGGCTTTCAAGACAGGACCCGCCTCCAGATGTCCTGGTTCTTTATTCTGGGTGGCACAGAACCCCCGGATTCACCAGGGAACTCCAGGGACCTTTGCTCCCTTGTGATTTTTAGTTGGGGGAGCTGAGCAGGTGTGGTGAGGTGTCTCAGCCCCTTGCCCCTTTGGGTCTCACAGGGGCTGGTCAGCGTTATCTCAGAACCTTCTGCTGCTCTTATGGGGTGCTGTTGGACACGTGGGGGTCCCCCTCGGTCACTGGTCCCGTAACTGGGAGTTCAGTGCCTCAGATAGGGAATTTCACACCCGTGCTCTATTTGACTTTCACGCCAAATGCTGTTTGCCAGTTTAGATTTTCTCAGTAACAGGATTTATTTGGGGGGCACACGTGCCTTTCTCTGCTGGCCTTCTGAATGCATTCAAAACCCCAGAGGTGACAGGAACCCCCTCTGAACACTACCTTCTCAGTGCCTTCCTGACCAGAGGTGCTAAATAACTGAATGATAATCATGATGGTTCTGGATCCAGATTTGGAATATTAGAATGACATGAATACATTTAATTTAAACTGCTTCCTGAGAAGATAAATACTTCCATGCAAAGCCTCTTATCACCAAATCAAATCTTCAACTAAAAAAGGAAACCTCGGGTATCAGGCAAGAACTGATAAAATTGCAGAGATGGCTGGGTGGCAGCGTCATTGATTTTTAAATCTGTCTTCAGTAAGCTCTGCTTACTTGATTCTGCCCTTCACACCATCTAAATCACAACTGTCCATCCTGGCATTTTGCGCTGAGAGTGAATAATAACAGGGTTTCAGTCGATGAGATGCCCACTCGGGCACATAGGTGGAAGAGCTGGACAGCAGAAGACTAGTTGGGCAGCTGACCGCTCTCCCTCCCAGAGTGACCACCGAGCCAAGGCTACTCACCGTCCCTCCTCACTTGTGCAAACCGGAGCTCGCCAACGTCATCAGGCTGTCCCTCAGACATTTCAGGAATCGAGTCCTGTGGCCAACACTGGCCAACTAAGATCCTGGGCCAGTGTCTCCTTCTTTTTCTTTCTTTAAGTTGCAGACATAGGAATCTAACAGTCAATATTGCAGTGAATTCTGCAGCTTCAGCAGACAGCGAGCCTGCAGAGATGGACATGGGGGCCTCCGTCTCTGCTCACCAAGTTCACTGCTAAACATCCTACTCTGCTCTTCACCACACCACCCCTCCCCTGTCCCTATTAACCCACTCCTTCTCCCCCCTCCCTTCTTGTAACCGCTCATTTGGTCTGACAGTCTAAAAGTTTATTTTTGTCTTAGTCTATTCATTTGTTTGTTTTCTCCAGAGACCACATGTGAGTGAGTCATACAATGTGATCTTCCTCTGTCTGGCTTATTTCATCAAGCATAATCCTCTCCAGGTGCATCTGTGTTGTTGCAAATGACAGGAGTCCATAGCCCATCTTTTTCAGTGCTGAGTAGTATTCCACTGTGTATATACCACACATGTTGTTTACCCACTCACCCATCCTTGCATTGTTTCTAGTTCTTGGCTATTGTAAATAACACTACAACAAGGATGCATTTCTGTGCACAGGTTCAAATTAGTGTTTTTTCCTTGTCCACAAACACTCCAGGTGGGATAACTAGATCATATGGAATGTCTATCTATAATTTTTTGAGGCATCTCCATTCTGCTTTTCATAAAGCTTTGACAGCCCCACTACCATAAATGCAAGCTCCCTTCTCCCCACGTCATCCACACTTGCTGCTTCTTGTCTTTTGGATAATAGCTATTCTCACAGGTGTGAGGTGATATCTTATTGTGGTTTTGATTTGCATTGCCTTAATAACAAGAGATGATGAGTATCTCCTCGTGGGCCTTTGGCCATCTGTGTGTCTTCTTTGGAGAAGTGTCTGTTCAGATCTTCTGCCCACTTTTTAATTGGATTGTTTTTTAACATTGAGTTTTTTTAGTTCTTTATACATTTTGGATGTTCGCCTCTTGTCAGATGCATGACGTGGAAATAAGACTTTCCCCCAGTCTGTGGGGTGTCTTTTCTTTTTGATGCAAAATCCTTTCACAGTTAGGAGTTTTTTACTTTGATATCATCCCATTTGTTTATTTTTTCACTTGTTCCCCTCGCCGTTGGGGTGGAGTCCTTAAAAACATCCACCTACGTTTTCTTCTGTGTATTTTATGGTTTCAGTTCTTAGATCCAAGTCTTCAGTGCATTTTGAATTAATGTTTCTATGTAGTGTGAGATAGTTGTTTAGTTTCATTCTGTTGTGACATGTTCCAACATTCACATCCTGTTATTCTTATCAGCATCTTTAAAAACCTACAGGTAACACTATTTCATTTTAATTTTTTAAAAGATTTATTTATTTATGCATACAAGAACTGGGGTGTAGGCCAGAGGTGTGTTGGGGGGAGCCGTGAAAGTATTCATCAGAGACAGAGTGGGGAGCAGACAGGTGGATCCACTGAAACACACTGCTGAGGGGAGCAGCAGGGAGACAGGAGAGGTCTGCTGTGCCCTGTGGGAAGCTCCCTGGCCGGGGATCGAACTCGTGCTGCAGTGGCTGCCGATAGCTTCACAGTGTTGACATTTAACCTATCGCGTCACCAGGGAGGCCTGCTAACACTATTTAAACTGGCATTATGTTGACCCACCCAAAACATGTTTAAACGTCCATTTAACATTAAACATTCTAAGGATATTCTATATCATGAACTGTGGTCTCTGAGAATTTTTCATTGGTGAGATTTGGGAGGGAGGTGGCTATTGTTTTGGAAAGTTCAAAATTATATGTATTTTATGCCAGTATAAGTATACAGGATTTACAAAATGTAAATATCCAGGGTAGTAACATTTTTAAAGTGAAGTAAAATCAAGTAAATCTGCATATGAGTGAGAGGTTTTATGGTTTCAAGAACCTTGATTTCTATAGTAGTCTACTCTTCAGGGGAATGTTAACAGACACACAGCCAATGGTTAAACATGATGGTCTTTTCCAATGAGATTTTTATTTCTAAATTCCCATTCTCTCTAATAAATACTCATGCCAATGTGCTTCTATTTCCCCTAGAAATTTGGTCGCAGATCCTTCTATTTTACCAACTGTTTATTCCAATTGGATCTTAGGATCTTTGCCCTGAAGTCAAATGACTTAGCAAAGGAAGACATGGGGTAAGATTTAAATAGTAATGACAAACATTTTGAAATATTTAACAATGGTAACTTTTGAGTCATTTTTTCCAAATGTGTAAAATAAGCAAACACCCTTAACAAAACAACAACAGTAAAAAGTCAGTGCACTAAACAGAGACAGTCAACAGCTGGTCGAAAATTGAATTGAACTTCATCCAGAGACAATAGAAAAAGGAAATTAAAGGCTTCACATTGCTTATAGCAGGCCAGAGCAAAGCCAACTGCCTTTTGGGGTCATTAAAACATCTTGAACAATTTTCCAAAGATTTTTGGTTCAAGAAGCCCTAAAAGAGGGTTTTGCCAGGCAGAAATTTAATCTGTATGTTTCTGATTCATTTGTACTTAAGTCATCAAACAGTCTTGTGCAAGAGCTGTTTGATTTCTAAGAAATCGTTGGAGCCTTCTGCACAAGTCTGCTCATGGTCTTTGAAGTAAGGGTTGCAGAACTGAAATACTTGACTTGGTGTTGGAAACTGAGCTTTTAACTTGTGCAATCATTAAAACTCAGATTCTAAGGGAGATTTTCAATGCAATCTCTTCTAACATCCAACTCGAAGTCGAATATCTCTTTGCAGACTTTAGTAGATCAAATTTGAATTGCTTCTTGATGGTTTTTTTTTTTTTAGTAGTGCCTCCTTTAGCCCTTTATCCTGTGTTCTACGCTTTTTTTTTTTAAAGATTTATTTATTTATACATACAAGCTGGGGTACAGGCCAGAGGCATGGGACGGCGAGAGGGTTCACCAGAGACAGAGTGGGGAGCAGAACAGGCAGATCAGAAACACACTGCTGAGGGGAGCAGCGGGCGAGGCAGGAGAGGTCTGCCGCACCATGTGGGATTCTCCCCAGCTGGGCATCGAACTTGCAACGCGCGCTGCGGACAGCTCCACAGCGCAGTGCTCAAACACTGCACCACCAGGGAGACCCCTTGATGGTTTTCAGTGACAGGAAACTCATCGTTTCAGAAGAAACTTTCCCCATCAAGCCTCATCCGCCGACAGAAGACCAAGTGTGGATGTGGTGGTGGGTGTGACTTACGCATCTGTCCAGAGTGCTTCCTGCTACCTTATTGCTTGAGCGGGATCATCTGGAGATTTTCTTGATGTAGAAAAACTCTCTTGAGCTTGAAACACAGGTTTGTCTTAGAAAAGTTTTATTTAAACTTTTTGTTTATTAAGTAATAGATTAGACCCTATTTTGCATGAGTGTTTCCATTTAACCCACATCCTACCCCACTGGAGAATACACCACCCTCTGTTTGTGAGTGGAGGGGCTGAGTTCAGAGACTTAATTAGTGTTAATGGAGACGCATGACCGTGGAACAGTTCTTGCATTCCAACCCGGGTCTCCTTCATTCCTGAGTCTTCCGCACTGAACTGATTTCCAAGTAAAATTTCCTCCTAGGCTTCATCTACAAGGAGTAGGTGTAACAAAACATATCAGTTTGCACACTCACGTGACAACTTCACGGCTTCGAATTTGTCTCGCTAGACGTTAGGCTGAACCACATAAAAGAATTGTTTTGTCACTTTTAGGACCCGGTTTAATGTAAAGAGATCCTTGACTCTGCGTGGGCATTAAGTTTTCTGGTTGAAAATTTCTGGCTGTGCATACTTAAGCTCCATAGGTTAACACCCTGGTTATATTGAAATGTACTTTTTTTTTTTTATAAAGATTTATTTATGCACACAAGCTGAGGTGTCAGCCAGAGGTATGGGGTGGCGAGAGGACTCCCCAGAGACAGAGTGGGGAGCAGAACAGGTGGATCCACTGAAACCCACTGCTGAGGGGAGCAGCGGGGAGACAGGAGGGGTCTGCTGCGCCCTGTGGGAAGCTCCCTGGCTGGGGATCGAACCGGCTGCTGCAGTGGCTGCGGACAGCTCCATAGAGCTGCGCTTGACCCGTTGCGCCAACAGGGAGGCTCTAAAGTGTACTTTCTTAAAAAACTAGGAGAGAAGGGCCTCCCTGGTGGCATGAGGGGTTAAGTCTCAGCCTATGAAGCTGTCCCCAGCCACTGCAACACGAGTTCGATCCCCTGCCAGGGAGCCTCCCACAGGGCGCAGCAGACCCCTCCTGTCTCCCCACTGCTCCCCTCAGCAGTGGATTTCAGTGGATCCGCCTGTTCTGCTACCTACTCTGTCTCTGGGGAGTCCTCTCACCCCACACTTCTGGTCTGCACCCCATTTCTTGTGTGCATAAATTATAAATAAATCCAAAACTCAAGTTTGTATGGATGAAATCTGCCTTGGGGTCTTACCTCCTTTTATATGGAGGAACGGACCCCATCACCATGCTCTGGTTGGGCCTTGCCGTGCAGATTCCAATACGATCCTTTCAAAGAGTTTGTCTTTGTTTGATGGAGATTATCTTCTTCAAGCTCATGTAGTGGTTCAGCAGCCACATTCTGACTTCCTGCCTCTAATTCTCGCTTCCCCCTTTACTACCCTCCTACTTCTCTTGACTCCTGGATGACGCGATGACTTTCTAGTGGAAAATGTGACTTCTCTCAGCTCCCTTTGCAATAGCTCTTTGGAATGTTCTTGTTTTCTTTTCCCAGGATGACAGCAAAATCTCTCAGGCAGAAAGCATCTTTTGACAAGTAAACCTGGATTCCAATTTCAGAGTTACTCATATGTCACTGCTCAAATTAGCTGATGAATCATCAGAAATGTGTTGTCCTTAATATTTTCATTTTTATAACGATGTTTCAAACACTATGCTTAAGTGCTAGAATATTTTCAGATCAGAAATGAGATATTCTATCACTATGTCTAATTACTAAAACAGTGATTTTTACAGTAAATGTAATCATACCCTTCACTCACTATTTATCAAGTGCCCACTTCATCTGAAAGAGAAGAAAGTTGCGATTGAAATTTGGAGTCAGTTATACCTTTGAGAGTCTTTTTTTTAAATTTATTTATTTATGCATACAAGATGGGGTGCAGGCCAGAGGCGTGGGGCGGCGAGAGGGTTCACCAGAGACAGAGCCGGGAGCAGAACAGGCAGATCTACGGAAACACACTGCCGAGGGGAGCAGCGGGCTAGGCAGGAGAGGTCTGCCGCGCCCTGTGGGAATCTCCCTGGCCGGGCGTCGAACTCGTGTCGCTGCTGCCAACAGCGCCACAGCGCAGCGCTTAACCGCTGCACCACCAGGGATGCCCCTTGAGAGTCTTTTTTATGGAGAACTGGACACTATGAAAGGAAATAAGCAACAGCAGTATGTAGGCCTTAGAGTTGATTGATGATTGGAATGAGCTTTGCTGGGAAAACCAGGAATGGTTATACTGGAAGGGAGAATTGGTGAGAGTTTGGCAAAATGCAGGGGTAGAACATTCTGGTATGGTAGATAAAAATTGTACTAAGAAAGTAGATCTCTGTCTTTTTTGTTAAGATTTATTTTTATTTATTCATACATGAAATGGGGTGTAGGCCAGTGGTATGGGGGTGAGAGGATTCACCAGAGACAGAGGGGGGAGCAGAACAGGTGGATCCATTGAAACCCACTGCTGAGGGGAGCAGCGGGGAGACAGGAGGGGCCTGCTGCGCCCTGTGGGAAGCTCCCTGGCCGGGGATCGAACTCGTGCTGCAGCGGCTGGCGATAGCTTGATAGAGCCGAGATTTTAACCCCTGCACCATCAGGGAGGCCCAGATAGCTTTCTAAGCAAGGGATATGGACTGAGCTAGCACAAGACTGAGCTCGACATGTCGACAGGAATTATAGAATCGAAAGGTACGGAGCAGAGGCTCTTTAGAAATTGCCTCGCTCAGACTTCGTGAATTTACAGAGAATTAAATCAAATCTCTGGTTTCTCAAGTCATTTCCCAGACAGCTAGGGCACAACTCGTGAGCCAGAGCTCTGAATTCCGTGTCTTTCCCACTTACGTGGTTATCATTGCGAGGCATGTGGTAGAAATTGCGAGGCAATTTCTAAAGCGCCTCTGCTCCATACCTTTTGATTCTATAATTCCTGTCGACGTGTCAAGCTCAGTCTTGTGCTCGCTCAGTCCATATCCCTTGCTTAGGAAGCTATCTGGGCCTCCCTGATGGTGCATGGGTTAAAATCATTGGTTTAGTGTGTATCGGAAGGAACAGTAGCTGAGCACAAGTTGGGGGCTTTGGAGATTTACTCACCACACCCCAGTACTAGCTGCCTGCCACAGCAAGCAGATGTGTGAATCCTTGAAACCCAAATCCATCTGTGATCGTGAGAGTCACACATCCTTCATTCAGTAAGACAATTCCACTTAAAAGAAAAATCCAAATGAGATTCTCTATCTAAATTCCAGTGTACCAAATGAGGATTGTTTACTGGGAACAAAAAGTTTGATTGTGGATCAGACAAATCTCAGATCCAGGCAAGAGAAAACCTGAAGTTGGGTGGAGTGAGCACAAACTTTGGCAATGGTTATGTTATTGATCTCGAGTATTAAATATGGATTGTGTGTACAAGTGTCTATAATATAACCCTAAACCAAATCAAAGGCAGTCTTATTGGTGAAACTATAATTACTATTCTTCTCATTTATGATATCAGGGTGCCAAAACTCATTAAAGGAACGCGTGAAGGCTCTCAATCATCATTTGAAAGCTTTGGAAAAGTTGCCATAAGAACTATCACAACTGGTTTTAGACTTCAGACTAGAGGCAGGGACTTAAAAGTTGGGCAAGTTCTCACAGGATCTTAGAGCTGTTATGTTTCTTCATTTCTCCATGAATACAGAAAGATAAAGTGAGTAAGTATTACCTTAGCAAGAAAGTCAGGCAGAGAATTAGCTTCAAGTATAAACTGTCAAAATCCCACAGAGTGTTTCCTTTATAGTTTTCTTTTTAAATAACATATTCTCCTTTTTAAACCTTCACTTTTCAACAGTATTAAACATGGCACAAGACCTGTTGGAGACATTTATCACTGGACTAGGAAATTAAAGCATTCACACTGGGTGCCATCTTTATTTTTTATTTATTTTGATTCATTTTTTATTGTTATTTACATCTTTTACATTGTGTATTCCCCTTGAGTAACCCACCACCGGTGCACCTGTGAGCCATCACCAGAGTCCCTTGTACTCTTTTTTCTGCCCCGTTTTGAGCCCTTACCCTCCCCTTCTCTCTCTGGGTATCTCTCTCCTGTTTCGTCCCCCTGTATTCCTGCTGTGAGTGAAACCAATTGCAGCAACATGGATGGAATTAGAAGGGATCATGCTCAGCTAAATAAGCCAGAAACAAAAACAAAACATCTTTTTTTTTTAAAGCTTTTGCTTACAAATCCCAAATACAAAACCTCTCAAGAATTTAGAGTCCAGTGAAAAGTTAAGGGGAAAAAAAAGGAGAAAGAAGAGATGCTAAAGAAGAATTTTCTTGCCTTTAAAATAATCACACTTCTAATTTCTGTTAACGATTTATATTTTTAGGAACACAGAGGCAAAATGGGGGACGAATCCAACTTCTAGAGCATAATTGAAGCCTCTTGCTTTATAGAAGAATGGCAGAATCACTCACTCCCTATAGTAAGTCACTGCGGAGATTGAGGCCAGAGACCAGTCTTGAGCGCAGATTCTAGCAGTTTTCCTTGTTCTGGGGGTGCTTTTCCTGCCAAATTGCTAATGGTAAGGTTTTTTTTTTTAAGATCTATTTTATTTTGGCATACAATCTGGGGTGCAGGCCAGAGGTGTGGGGCGGCAAGAGGGTTCACCAGAGACAGAGTGGGGAGCAGAACAGGTGGATCTACCGAAATCCACTGCTGAGGGGAGTAGCGGGCGAGGCAGGAGAGGTCTGCCGCGCCATGTGGGAATCTCCCAGGCTGCCGACAGCTCCACAGCGCAGCACTTAACCCGTTGCGCCACCAGGGAGGCCCTAATGGTGAGTTTTAATGACATCAGTAACAATTTGATTTGCTTTTGCAAATACAGCCAGTTGCAACCAGAGTATAATTGGTGCTTCCAGACAGTCATTTAAACCTGCATTTTGTATCCATCCAGACCGTTATGAATAGTAGAGATTTTGCCAAGATTTGCGTAACTATGAAGCATCTGTACAAATATGATTGTCTTAAATGCTCTCAGCTACCTGGGGAGGAGTTAAATAAAAGCCAATGTCAGGAGGATCAGCTTCTCCCCGAGGTGACCCCGCGGCTAAATTGCAGACTGAGACCCTGAGCCCCAGCACCCTGGACACCCCATGCCAGCTGCCGGAGTCTCAGTCACAGCAACTTAGAAGCAACCAGACAGAGCAGAAAACTCTTGAAACTGCTCATTGCCCATGTCTAGATAATTCAACCACTAAAATCCTGAGAATAAAAGAACCCGCTTCTCAATTTTCCTAGGCAAATGCTGGTGTCAGTCTCTGTTTAGGATGATGTCATTATTATG
This sequence comes from Scalopus aquaticus, assembly GCA_004024925.1. Taxonomy (NCBI): domain Eukaryota; kingdom Metazoa; phylum Chordata; class Mammalia; order Eulipotyphla; family Talpidae; genus Scalopus; species Scalopus aquaticus. The sequence continues at coordinate 92,615 of PVIJ01006177.1, forward strand.
ATGTCATTATTAACACATAAATATGCTGATCCTGGAGTTACTCCTGTCTGCGCATAGATGCCTGATCTTCACCTACGTCCATGCTGGGGATGGGCGGCCACTGCGCGGGGAGGCTCAGATGGCCCTAAGTCTTCTAGTTCTCCCTTCAAAGTGACTTCCACAACAGACATTTCCTGCATTAAAAGAAAAAGCATTGCTGCCTAATCTTTTCTTTTAGGAGGTATCGCCTATAATCCCATAACAGATCTGTAGAGAACTTCCTGGTGTATTTACATCGCTCTTTCAATGGTTCTGCAGTCACCTTCTTTTTATTTATTTTTATTTTTTGTAAAGATTTATTTATACATACAAGCTGAGGTACAGGCCAGAGGCGTGGGGCGGCGAGAGGGTTCACCAGAGACAGAGTGGGGAGCAGAACAGGCAGATCCATGGAAATACACTGGTGAGGGGAGCAGCGGGCGAGGCAGGAGAGGTCTGCTGAACCATGTGGGATCCTCCCTGGCCGGGCGTTGAACTCGCGTCACCGCTGCAGACAGCTCCACAGCGCAGCGCTCAACCGCTGCGCCACCAGGGAGGCCCAACCATCTTTTTAAATATTGCTCCAAACTCCAGAATCCTACGAGCTCATGATGTCACAGGTGACCGAGGCAGGAATCCTCACATTCTCACCAAATGGTATTTACCCAGTTTAGACATCCAGAGACATGAATGATAACGGGCTTCAGACAAAGCAGTGGCCATGTATGCTTGATATTTATTTCTGGCATCTTAAAAAATGTCTCATTTTAATGAATTTTCCTGCCACACTTGTCTGCTGTGCTTGTCCAGTCGGTCTTCAGTGAAGGAAGCTCTGTATTTGGCACCCCCTCACCCTGGCCACTGTGGATTACAGAGGAACGCAGGCTAGCCACCCCATCTACAGCCTGATGGGGTGCACAACTTGCTTTTGTTTATTCCCCCCAAACACTCCCTTTCGATTCTGTCTCTTTATGTCCTTCTGTTATTTTAATGCTTTCATTTTCCATTTCCACCCGCCGTCAGCATTTGCTGTGCTCAGCCCACGATTCCCTGCACAGCTTCCTCTGTTTTGTCGGCAAGAACAACTGTGATCACATCCTGTGAGGTGGAAAGATGACAAGTTTAGGAGAAATCGGTGGTAGGAAAGCTACCTGCTTTGCTAATAGAGGTTGGGGCTACATCTCCCCAATTCACAGCCGGGAAAGCTCACCGATGGGGGCTCGATAGGGGGCTCTTCCGCCTGAAGGAAGACCCCCCTCTGTCCCCTCCTCAGAACCTCTTGGTAATGCAACCAGCATCGTGTGGGAAGAGAGGATTAACAACATCCTAATAGGCACAAAAACAGGGCCAATTTTCACATTACACAGCTAAATTGGAAAGGAAAGGAACAAAGACATCGGTGGATGAAATTAATGTAATTGGAGAACACTGTAGCCAAAGTGGTTTGTTTGCTCTAATCTTGTACACGATATAAAAACGCTCTGGAAATGGACCCCAGCTGCCTGTAATCACAGGCAGCGGCGAAACTGGGGCCACAGTGCTGGCCCAGGGGACGGGCAGCCGCGCAGCCTGCCGGGGGGAGGCGGCTGGGCACCCTGGAGCACCCAGCCCGGCCCGGCCCTGAAGTCCCAGCATCTGCCCTGGCCAAGCAGTGGGACGCTGGCAAGCCGTTGCAGCCCTACCACTGAGTCCCTTTTAAATGTTGCCACCCGGAAGGGCACAGATGCCAACCTCATGTCCACCGTCAGCTTCTTGCCATCCCAGTCACCTCGCCCCTACAACCTTTTTTTTTTAATTTATTTTTGCATACAAGATCTGGGGTGCAGGCCAGAGGTATGTTGTGGGGGGATGAGAGGACTCCGCAGAGACAGAGTGGGGAGCAGATCCACTGAGACACACTGCTGAGGGGAGCAGCGGGGAGACAGGAGGGGTCTGCAGCGCGCTGTGGGAAGCTCCCTGGCCGGGGATCGAACTCAGGCCATTGTGGTGACAGATGGAGCTCAACCCCGAGGCCACCAGGGAGCCTCAAGTGTGGGGGCTTGTTACTGAACTATGCCCAGTGAATAAGCACAAATGGTCAATCTCTAAACTGATGGGGAGATGCAATGTCCCCAGGCCTGGAGGGACAGAGGCCCACTGTCCATGCACAGGAATTGTGCGTGTCTGAGAAGAGTGTGAAGATCCTTGGCTGGAAGCAAGACGCGGCAGCCCGTGCTTGAAGTCATCGTGGTATTTTTATTTTTTATTTTTTTTTATTATAATATATATTTTTATTGTTATTTATGTCTTTTACATTTTGCATTCCCCTTGGGTAGCCCACCACCAATTCACCCGTGATCCATCTCCATGGTCCCTTGTGTTCTTTTCTATTCCATTTTGTTCCCTTTCCCTTCCCTCCCTCCGGCTCCTTCCTCCCCCCCC
>PVIJ01006178.1:0-95044 GCA_004024925.1 Scalopus aquaticus
ACTCTATGTTTCCTTCTTGCAAATCCACTTGCCTCAGAACGCTAAGGATATTTCCTTAGATTTATGTGGAAACCAAGCAAATAAACACTGAATTTATGTATCACTTTTTGTAGTACAAAATACGTTCAACAATAAAATACAAACAATAGCATGGCATTTATACTGTTTATGTTTTAGATAGGGTGATGAAACTAGGGATTTTAAATGTAATGTAGTTAGACTTTGAATATGATTTCATCAGGAAGAAAAAGTAGGATGTGGATATCAGGTAATGGGAATAAAAATGTTACAAATACACATTAGTGATATCACCCGGCATCATAACAAAATCCTGGACAATTTGCTGAGATTCAAAACATTTGGAGATCTGTCTCCACAGGGAATCACTTTCAGAATCTGAGATACTTTTTAAATTTGCTAACCCGAATTGGATATCCATCTTTGACAGCAGATTTACAATTTGGTGATAACTAAGTCATCCAGCAATGTGTGGATATTGTATAAGTTGTTCAATCACAGCAAAATAAAAAATAGTTTGACAATAAAGTATATATGTGCATGAATGACTTTTACTTGTTTTAAAATCAGCTACAATGATTCCGAAGTCTAGGTGAAGAATTAAATATTCCTAGCTTTAAAATTCATGTGTCATATTTATCTGAGAGCATTTCAAGTCAGTCTGGAGTGCTTTTAAGAATGACCAGCTAAGAGTCTCTTCCTTTACTCTAAAATACATATTGATGTGGGAGTCTCATGGAGGACAACCCTCTGATTTGAGGCATACATCAGGAAACTTCAAGAAATATGCTTTGCCAGAAACTTTCCGACCTGAAGTCAGAACTTTCAGATCATTTAATTGATCCACTGATACTTGTTTTGATTAAAGCACCAGCTAACTCATAACAACATCTGTACTCAGTGATATAACTCAAACAAGCATAATGAATGCCTATCTTTTAATTTTTTATGAAAAGGCTTCATAATATATAATTAAGATGTTTTTTTACATGTTCTACTGATGAACCATCTGCAGGTATGACATTTAGCATCTGTACTTAAAAGTAGCCACCTGTTACAGTCTGTAATCCTGACTATGAATTATTTCATATAAGTGGAATTTGGTATCACTTGGATACAGTGCTCCTCATGAATTCATCATCTTCTTGACATTTATTATTTTGTTGCAGTTTATCTTTCAGGTTTTTCTTTTTAAATTTAAGTTTCACCCATTAAAAAGTCTAATTGACTGTATTTCTTTTCAAGCAAGGAAACTCTTATAAATGTAAAGTAGGAGAAAAGAGTTTTTACAGGCCCTAAATTTACTCTTTCCTTCCAGTTTTCTCTTTGGTAAAGTTAGATCATACCAAATCCAAGTGTTCATAGTCTTTTAACTCTTGTCATCAATTTCAAGACCACCTCTCAGATTCTTCACTCAGGTATAAATAACCCTAACATTTATAATGATTTTGCATCAGATAAATAAAAAAGACCAAAATATTACATGAAATATTAGATGGTAGAAGATGTTAAGTAAAACGTGATCAGTTATGTGAGCAGCTGGTGTCCATTTGGGTAAATAAATACCATTCCAGAAACTATAAACTGCAGTATATAAAGTCACAATCTGGTTCTCACTATGCACCATTTTAACCCAACTGTCAGGGTTAGAGATGATTCAGACTCTAACCACGTAACACAAAAAACTAATTAATTTAAAAAAATTGAGTTTTTTGTTTATTTTCTATCTACAAAGAAATTAGTATACAATATGACATATGGTTACCTCTCAATCATTTTAAGTACAGGTTAAAAAGTAAAACAAATTCATTTATCATTTAAAATACGTACTCTACGAGGTAAAGCAAAATCTAAGATTGTATGCTAGAGTCTTACATAATGGTCTTTGAGAATCAGTAACTAATGACTCTTCCTAATATCTAAACTTTGAAAGGTCACTTTGGCTGCACTTCCCACTATGAAAAATATTAACAATTTTGCTATTACATAAATATTTTGTGTACTAGTGTCCTACATCTAGAAAGAAAGTTCTGGGAATTCAGGGAAATTGTGAGACACATGTTTACAAACATGGACTGCAACATTCTACTCACATATATTTCTAAAGATATATTAAGAAAAAAAAAAACATACAGATACAATTAACTCCAAAAGAATTGCTTTGAGTCCTGGTTTAAGAAGTTGGTTTATCTTTAGGGGCTATTACACTGGTCAACAGTGAGATCATTACTGACTTAAAAGGGCCCTAATCTGTAGTATTTTGGTGTGCTGAACATGAATATAACCTTGAAAATTTTTTATTAGCTCTCGTTTTGAATATATTTCATATAACTCATTGTATATATTTCACCATGTGAATTTATCCAGTAGGATGGCAACAACATCCTCAATCACCCTAGAATGATGTAATATTGCATCACACTGCATAATCCCATCATGCACACATCATCCAGAGTTGATTGCATCATTTTCTGATGCAAGGAAATACTACTGCCAGGCGGCTTCTGAAGGAAGCTGACTTCAGCAGTGCACTATATAAAGTCCTGTCGGAAAGGTTGAGCATTGAAAATATTTCAGACTTTGTGTGAGACAGTTTAAGCTACCGTTACATAGAACTGTTATGATTTTATTCATTTAGACACAATACAGAACAGTAATGCCTCAAAAGTGCATTAATAGCGTGGACAATTTCTGCTCTATTTGTTGGGAAGTGACATTTGCCAACCAGAAGAAAAGTATCACTTCTCAAGTGAAGAAGGCTTATCATCTTTACTTCGGATGCAAGGTTAGTGACCAAGACAAGCCTTGGGCCCCACATATATGCTGTGCTACATGTACAACACGGCTTTCACAGTGGTGAAATGGCAAAAGACCATCAATGCTGTTTGCAGTCCCCACGGTGTGGAGAGAGCCAAGCAACCACATAAAAGACTGTTACTTCTGCTTGGTTCCTCCTCTTTCCAGCAGAAAAACTAAGCAAAAGTCTGAGGCATTACTGTTCTATACTGTGCTAAATGGATAAAATAATTTATGATGTATTTAAGATCATTTTTGAATAGTAACCTATGTTGGACAGTGCTTTGACATCACAAGAACCAACCAGTGTTTAAAGGGCTGGGACTTTTCAATTCTTTCCACTGACCCCGTGTCTATGTAATGAAGTTTCCATGAAAATTAAAAAAGAATGGGACTCAGAGAGAGTCCAGGTTGGTGAACCAGGATATTTTCATGGGCAGCTATTCTTGGTTTCATACTCCAAAAGAACAGAAACTCCTATATGTCTCTTTATGTAGCTATTGATTCATATCCTTTAATATCCTTTAAGATATATGATGGTTGGTAGATGAATACAAACATTACAGAAACTTCTATCAAAAATGTCCTTTTTTATTTCTAAAAACTGGTCTGAATTTGGTGCTTCTCCTGTGAACTCCAATACTACACTGGGTTTTAGCACACTTTCCACAAACTCTTAAAACTGCTCATTTAAAATCTTGTCTTCCTGGTTAAATTTGAGGTATTTTAAGACCAGCAACCATGTTCTATCTATAATATCTAGTGCAACCCAGGTACAGAAAGCAGTGAGATTTTATTGAAAATAATGAATGCAACTTTAAGTTTACAAAAGAATGACACATTATTTAAAAAAAAATAAAGAGAAGAGTAAATATTCTTCATTGAAAGACTTATTTATGTTCTCTTGTCACCTCATTTACACCCGGCATTTTACCTTACAAAGCAGCAGTCGGGGAAAACAATTCAAGGTATTTAGTTTTCAGAGAGCCAAATTCATGTTAAACTATTTTATAGAGAAAGAAATTGGGCAGATGTGGATATTTGCAAAAAGCATTTTCACAAAATGTATTATTTCTACTTGGCAGGACATTTTTCTTCCTTCTTTTTTTATTGGCATTTATATTTTTTTACATTGTGTATTCCCCTTGGGTAACCCACCACCGATTCACCAGTGACCCATCACCATCGTCCCTTGTGACCCTCCCTTGCTGAGTGTCTCTCTCTTGTTTGGTTCCACAATATTCCTGTTAGAAGTGAAACCATTCAATATTTTTTTCTTTCTTTCTGGCTTATTTTGCTGAGCATGATCCCTTCTAGTTCCATCCAGGTTGCTGTGAATTGCATGTGTTTATCATTTTTGAACGCTGAATAGTATTCCATTGTGTATATGTACCACATCTTCTTGATCCTTCATCTATTTTTGGGCATCTGGGTTGTTTCCATACCTTAATTATTGTAAACAATGATGTAATAAATGTACGGGTGCATGCATCCTTTTGGATTAGTGTTTTATTGTCCTTTGGGTAGATTCGCAAAAGTGGTATTGCCGGGTCGGATGGAAGTTCTATTTTCAGCAGTTTGAGGAATTGCCATACAGCTTTCCATAGTGGTTGGACCAATTTGCATTCCCATCGGCAGTGCAGAAGAGTTCCTTTTTCCCCCACATCCTTGCCAGCATTTGTTGTTGCGTGTTTTTTTGATGTGCGCCATTCTCACTGACATGAGGTGGTATTTCATTATGGCTTTTATTTGCATTTCCATGATTATGAGGGATGTTGAACATTTTTTCATGTGCCTATTGGCCATTTGCTCTTCTTCTTTGGAGAAGTGTCTTTTTAGCTCTTCTGCCCATTTTTTGATTGGATTGTTGACTTTCTTTTTGTTGAGTGGTGTGAGCTCCTTGTAGATTTTTGTTATCAGTCCTTTATCAGTTGTATTGTGTGCAAATATTTTCTCCCAGTTAGTGGGGTGCCTGTCTGTTTTGATTGTTGCCTCTTTTGCTGTACAGAAGCTTTTTATTTTTATGCGTCCCAGCTGTTCATCTTCTCCTTCACTTCCTTCACTTTGGGGGATGTGTCTTTAAAGATTTTACTGAGATATATATCATGTAGAGTTTTGCCTATATTTTCTTCTATAAATTTTATGGTTTAAGGCCTTACATCCAGGTCTTTTATCCATTTTGAGCTGGCCTCCACGATGGTGTGAGGTAGCAGTACAGCCCTACCCTTCTGCATGTAGCAGTCCAGTTTTCCCAGCATCTGTTATTGAACAAGCTGACATCGTTCCATTGCATGTTCTTTGCTCCTTTGTCAAAGAATAGGTGTCCATAGATATGCAGATTTATTTCTGGGTTTTCTATTTGGCTCCATTGGTCTTTGTGTCTGTTCCAGTACCATGCTGTTTTAATTACTATGGCTTTGTAGTATAGTTTGAAGTCAGGGAGTGTAATCCCTCTGTTTTCTTTCTTTTTAGACAGAAGGGTTTTAGCTATTCTGGGTGTTTTGTGGTTCCATATGAAATTCATCAATATTCATTCTATTTCTTTAAAGAATGTCATTGCAATTTTTATCAGAATGCCACTGAATCTGTGCATTGCTTTTGGTAGGATGGCCATTATAATGTTAATTCTTTGAATCCACGAGCAGGGGATGTCTTCTTTCTTTCTATTATTATCCCTGGTACATGGGGTTACGCCATCTCTAATTCGTGCTCACAGAGAACACACAGATTAAAAAGAAAGCAGCAAACTGTATGTACTTGATCCTGAAATATAACATTAGTAGTTTTCAAGAGATCATTGTACTCAACAAATAGTAACTGTTAAATAAAACAGTCACCATCAAACTATTGAGAACTCCTGATATAATCATATTTAGTATTTCCTTTCACATAGTTTTAAGACAAAACTCTGTCTTTAATATCAAGTAAAAAACATTCAGTGAATAGGATCTTTGCTAGTTTTTATAATCTGCTCATTCCTTATGCACTGAGTGTTGTGATCAGTTAATAGAATTAAAATGGGAGTTTTCTTTTTTTTTTTTTTAATCTTCACTCAATTTAGGAATCACCAACTATTAACAGAGTATTTAAAAGGTATATAACGTCTCATATATTTGGGGCTATCAGGTTGATACCTCCAAAGTTTCAATATCACTAGCACCTATGAATTCAACAATATAATGCAAATGCAGTGTTTATACAAGACTGCAATCTCTAATACTTGGGAAATTATCTCACTTAATTTTAAATATGCTTAATGAATCTTGCTATATAAAATATCCACTGTCTGAAAATATATAAATAATAATTTCTTAAATGAGACTGTAGGGCCTCTCCGGTGGCACAGCGGTTGAGCACAGCGCTGTGGAGCTGTAGGCAGCGCGCGATGCGAGTTTGTTGTCTGGCCAGGGAGAATCCCACATGGTGGGGCAGACCTCTCCTGCCTCGCCCGCTGCTCCCCTCAGCAATCTATTTCTGATCTGCCTGTTCTGCTCCCCATTCTGTCTCTGGTGAACCCTCTCGCTGCCCCACACCTCTGGCCTGTACACCAGCTTGTGTGTATAAATAAATCTTAAAAAAAAAAGAACTTTAAAAAAAATGAGACTATAGATTCACTTGGGTTGAAGTATATAAATGTTTGCCTCTGAAGCAACAGAAAAAGGGATAAAAGATTAATAAAAATTTTAGATGACATTATAAAAATAAAATTAACTGGTATTTGTTAATAAAGAGTTTTAACAAAGACATGAACATATCTGCTTCATAACTTGGAGAAGTAACATCTTTGGGAGTTACTCTTCCATTACAAACAAGTAATCAACTGATTAGTGCCTGGGGGATACATTTTTATAAAGTATTATATATGTATGTATATTATATATAGTGGTATTATGTTTCTTAAAGGTAAAATTAAGTATATCTATATCTCTCTATGTATATATTTAAAGATTCATTCATCTAAGCCTACAAGGGCTGGGGTGCAGGCCAGAGGTATGGGGGGGGGGCGGTGAGAGGATTCACCAGAGACAAGAGTGGGAGCAGAACAGGAAGACTGACTGAAATACACTGCTGAGGGGATTAGCAGGAGAGTCAGGAGAGGTCTGCTACGCCATGTGAGAAACTCCCTCACTGGGGATTGAACTCATGCTGCAGTGGCTGCTAATAGCTTCATAGTGCTGAGACTTAACTCCTTGTACCACCAGGGTGGACCCATTAAATACATATTGAAGATGCATAATGAAATCCATAAACTAGTTACTAAATTAAAATGTATAACTACTAAGCAAAAAAAAAATTATGTAATCATCAGAGTATTAATTATTCCAAAGACTCAGAATAGGGAGACAAAGAACAAAAGGAATGATAACAAATAGAAAACAAAAGCAATATGGTGATTTTTAAATCATTAATAAAATTGTTGCTTAAAATAATTGATGTTTAAAATCAAACACTATTGATGACTTCATTATATATAAGTGGTCCAAATACTCTAAGTATGAGGAAAGTTCATAATAATGAATAAAATATATGTGGAAGAAATTATCAGAGTGGATATTTTAAGTTCAAGAAAGTCATTTTAAATATGAAGATTAAGGTAAGTACAAGAATAAAAATATACTACAGAAGTACAAAACATAAGAAATATATAGTAGTTACATTAACATGTGACAAAGTAGCTTTTACATTAAGAAATATTACCAGGGATAAAAGGACTACCTAGTAGTGATAAAGGTCAACTCAACAAGAAGTGGCAATTCTAAGTGTGCAAATATTTACACAGCAACAAAGCCTCCAAACACATGCAACAAAAACTAGCAGAGTAAAAAAATAGAGATAGGTTAGTCGTCAATTAAAATTGGGAACCCAGCTCTTTCCCTTAGTAGTCAATTTAAAAAGAAGTCAGAAAATCAGTAAAGATTTATGAAAGTGGAGCAAGACTGTCAAATTACTTGACCTAACAGAAATTTAATAAGCAATACACCCACCTAACAACAGAATACACATTATTTCCCATAGTGTTACAAACACTGAAATCATAGTGCTCCAATTTTACCACACAACTGTTCATATTCAAATGTATATGATATCTTCATTAATTAAAGTTATTATTTGAAAACAGCTTAATTGTGCTTTAGAAAGTGAATGGAGAGTCAGCTTGGGGCATAACCTTGTAATGGGTTACTGTTTAGAAATGAAAAGGAGCTAACAATAAAGTTAAGTATAAGTGAATCACAAAAACATTAAGCTGAGTGGACAAAGCCAGACACAGAGTATATATTGTATGGTTCCATTTGTATTTTAATCTAGAAATAGTAAAATATATATGACAAAAAAACAAAACAGAAATTGCCCGAGGTATAGGAGGATGACTGGAAGAGTTTGCTAGCAAAGGAGCAAATGAAAAATTTTATAAGACAAAAATATTCTATAATTTGATTATAGTGATGTACTTGTGTTCCTTTGTCAAAACCCAAATAGATTTGAGTATTATATATATATTTCAATGCACTTGATTAAATTATAAAATAAAGTGAGAAGTGTGTATACAAGTGGTCAAATATATGTGCAAAAAACCTATTTATTATAACTTCCTCAAAGATATTCAAGAATGATTAAGATTTTGATAAGGCAGGAATTAAAGGAAACAAAAAAAAACCCAATTCAGTCAAATTTTAGAGCAGTATTTACAAAACATTTAATTAGAGAATTTGTTTTTTTTTTTTTTTTTTTTGCAATGTGTCACTCAAACATCACTAAAATCTAGGGATATGAAGAAGCATTCTCTAGGAAAGGCTTCATAAATAAGTTGAGTTTTATGGATTTAAGAATTCCTCATGAATAATACATTAGAAGTTCTTACTGAAACACATTTACAAAATAAACAAAAATATGAATAGTCAAGGACTTTCTTATACAATGAGAGAAACTAATAGATTAATGGGAAATCTGAATGCTTAATTCACAAAATATATTATAATTAATAGTACTAACACTCTTTTTGTTGCATGGTAGTTACTATTTGAACACTCCTAAATGAGGAAAATCTCAAATAATTTATCTTTACCTATCACAACAAATGAAGATCTTTTTATTTGCATATATGGTGTTCAAACAAAATGCAGATATTTTTGAACAAAACAAATTTAAAAAAAAACTTCTTTAATCAATGCATCTTCAATTAATTTTTTCATAAATTGCTACTTTCCAAATTTCCCTAATCATCTGTTTAAGAGTGGTTAATTTTATCTTTGCTTCACACACAACTAAAAGTCCCATAGAATGAGACTTTCTCCTGCTGCTTACCCCGGAAGACAGGTGGGAAATTCCTTTTGACTAGCTGTTGTGTGAATATTAACAGGGAACATGTGGTCCTCAATATGAACATATGTCAACAAGAATTCTAATTAGTTGAAAAGGTAGAGCAGAGAAGAAAGTTTACATAGCTGCTACTCATTTTGGAATACAATGTCATTAATGGCAGAGTTTTGGATACTTTATATACTTCTCAAGTGTGTTGTACTGTTTGATAAGTGAATGGATTCTTTTTGTCAAACAGCATCTGGAGACCTATTTTAAAGTATATGCCAACACTGGATACTGGTGACTGAATAGTTTGTAAGTGATGTTTAAGCTTATCAAAGCAGACTGAGGGAAAAAAACAAAGAATTAACTTTTAAAGCCTCTTTTAAAGCCTCGGCTGTGGGCAAGTTGTATTTTATTTTTTTAAGGTTTATTTATTTATGCATACAAGAGCTGTGGTGAAGGCCAGAGGTGCAGGGGGTGAGACGATTAACCAGAGACAAAGTGGGAGGCAGAACAGGAAGATCTACTGAAATACACTGCTGAGGGGAGCAGCAGGTGAGACAAGAGAGGTCTGCTGCGTGATAGGGGTTAGCTCCCTGGCCAGAATTGAACTTAAGCTGCAGTGGTTGCAGATAGCTTCACCAGGGAGACCCCAAGTCATATTGTTTTAAACTAATCACGCTCATTGTATTGATTTTTATGTTAAAACATGCAGACTCTGTGCATCAAATAGATATCTTAAAAAATATAATATTAATGAATAGTCACCTACAAATTTACTACCTAGATATAGTCACTATTATTTTAATTTCTAGACTATAAAAACATTGCTATCATAGTTTAAAAAGACTTATGCTTTATGTTTTGTCTTCCCTCCTCCTTTTGAAATGTTTGTTTATGGTATTATATAGCTAGTGTGTATGTGATACTTAAGTGGCTGCATAATCATAGAATAAAATTAGTGTCATTTAATTATATTATAAAAATTACATTATTACACTGAATGATTATGACATAATTAATAGAATGATTCTTCTATACCTGAACAAGTACATTCTTTCTGATTGGCTTCACTACTTTTAGAGATACATACTAAAGTACCATTCTTTTTGGTGCCAAGAGAATAAACATTGCACAGATATTTATGCAAGGCACTGTATTCTGAAAATCTACATCATAAAAATCTACATCATATTAAATTTCATTTAATATGAAAACAAGATAGGAAATAGGTAGTGTTAATGTTATTACTATCAACTTTTAGAGGAGCAATAAAACTATTTTTACTAACTTTTACAGTTAATAAACAGAAATTACTGACACTTGAAAAGATTAAGCTACTTGCTCAAGATAATTTATCTAGCAAGGAGAGTCAATTTTAATACAGATTGTGCAGCTGGAGTACTTGAGTTCTGTACAACGAAAAATATTGTCCTTGGAATATATGGAATTAAGTGTGCCTATCATGAAACTGTCAGCTTTATGAGTAAAATGAACTGTATACACTGAGCAGTTAGCAGACATTTCAGATAGAATAAATGAGGGGGAAACAGGAGTAGTCCAGGGTTTCAGTTTTATAGGAGTTTAAGGAAAAGAGAAGAGGAAACTGGAGTGATTCTTCATCCCCAAAATTCCTTAATTTACACGCTAGTCTTTTAGTCAGTTTATTTCGGTGTTACTTTTTTCTTTCTGCACTATTTTGCCTTTCTTATACCTCGACCTAAATGTCTTATACAAATTGTACTTAGTGTTTAGAATAACATCTCATTCATGAGATCTCTACCAATAATTCCAGTGTACCAAGCATATTCCCCCACCATCATTTATTTCTAATACTCAGTGGATCTATCTGATACTGACTCAAAACGTTCCCATCTCTGCATTATTTATGCCTTTTTTTTCCTGATTGTAATTTAAGTTCTTTCAAGTAGTTCTACCTTGCATATCATAAGCATCAATAATTCTTAATAAAATTGATGAGGACACATTTGTTTCCAAGAGCACACTTTGCCAAGTACTAAATATGCAGCTGTCATTCAATTAGCAGTTCTTGATTGATTAATCTCGTATATTTTTACCTTCTGTCTTTGCTTTAATTAGATAGATTTTTTGTGCTATTTCCAAACTCTGTGTTTTCAGTATTGTAATTCCACATTATTTGTGATTTTTAGTTGTCATTTACTGAATGCCCCCCCCCATCAAAGACTCTTTCTTTTTATTAACTGTCTGTGAAATTTGCTCCCCATTGAAGTCCAAATTAATTAAGCTCATACAACTCAGTCATTATATTTAGGCGTTAGGGTCAAAGGAAATCATCTTTTACCCCTTTGAGTTCTTCTTAGGTTGGGCTAGGAGTCAAAACAGCATCAGATATGTTAGCAAACAACAAATCAATTTAGTAGTGCATATGGTGAATTTACCTGGCTGTAAAGTCTAGAGATTAATGGAGCAAATCAACAATACTTATCCTGACTTTTGGGGATCTAAGACATCAAGAAGAGAAAGACTTCACATGACAGAAAAGGAGGGGATTACCTCATCCTTATTTAAGGTGAAATTCTTTTTTTTTTTTTAAAGATTTATTTTTTATTTTTACCTACAAGCTGGGGTACAGGCCAGAGGCGTGGGGCGGCGAGAGGGCTCACCAGAGACAGAGCGGGTAGCAGAACAGGCAGATCAGAAATACACTGCTGAGGGGAGCAGCAGGCAAGGCAGGAGAGGTCTGCCGTGCCATGTGGGATTCTCCCTGGCCAGGCGTCGAACTCGCGTCGTGGCTGCCGACAGCTCCACAGCACAGCGCTTAACCGCTGCACAACCAGGGAGGCCCCCTAAGGTGAAATTCTTAAAAGAGTACATGTTTTTTGATAAACCTTAAAAAATGAATGAGACCCCCACTGCTCTTAAACCCAAAATAATCTGCAAATATTGACAACAGACCTCCCAAACCTAGCCAGACCTTGATGGCAAGACACCTACACTGGGCTTATTAAGGAAAATTATCAGACCCGTTTTGGGAGTCTGACTACACAAGATTAAAAAACAAACAAACGGGCCTCCCAGATGGTGCAGCAGTTAGGCGCTGTGCTGTGGAGTTGTCAGCAGCGCATGAGTTCCACCAGGCTGGGGAGAATCCCACATGGCGCTGCAGACCTCTCCTGCCTCACCTGCTGCTCCCTTCAGCAGTGTGTTTCCCCCGCTCTGCCTGTTCTGCTCCTCACTCTGTCTCTGGTGAACCCTCTCGCCGCCCCACGCCTCTGGTCTGTACCCCAGCTTGTATGCATAAATAATCTTAAAAAAATAAAAATAACTTCAACTTTTGTTTATTTTCTGTGGTTAATTATTTTACACATTTATCCATATAATTTCTGATTCGAAATCTTCAATATGACAATGCACCCAGCTCAAACCTGATATTATTTTGCTCATGGCTACTTATTTGTGAAATTCATTATATGTCTGTTTCTTTGGTCAACTCAAGTATAGTGACAATTCTTTATTTTGGAAGCTAATAATTCCCACCTCCCTCACTAAAAAGTATTTTATATAGATATCATTTACTTAAATACACTGTTTAAATAATCTATATTTCCAGATAGTAGTGACCTTATTTATCCTGTTTTGTACCTTCTAAAAGGACTTCATTCAAAATAATTTGATTTAAATTTGTTTTATAAAATAGATCTGAAGTTGGGTCCTAATTTTGTTACTTTCCATGTCTTTTCTGATACTAAGAGTCTTCACCAGGACTTCTATGTGGGTTCCATAACTTCATTTTCTTAGTCTACACTATGATTTTTTTAAAAACTAAGTATATTAATGTATAACATACATGCTGAAAAATATTTTAAAAAGTCTTAATTATGCAGCTCAATTAATTATTTTAAATAGAACATAGTGATATGATCTCTGCCTAGGAAAAGAAATAGTTACCAATTTTGATTTGCTAGCATCAAAACCAAAATAAAAACTCCTTTATTCTACCTCAAAGCTACTTTCCAGACTTCTGATCATAGTCTGTATATTTGCCTATTTTTATGAATATGCATGAAATATCACTGGTTACATATTTTAGGTTCTAGTTTATTTTACTCAGTATTTGTAAAATTCATTAGTTTCCATATGTAGCAGTTACGAGTTCACTCTTATTTCTATGTAGCAAACCGTTTTATGAATATATCTAAATTTACATACACCTTTCTCTTTTGATGATCATTTATTTTAATCCAGAATTGGCCACTATGAAGTCTTTATATACATAATTGTATAATTGTTTTCATATTATGTGCAGACATTTTTCTCAAGTATATATCTCAATGTGTAATTATGATATCACTGGGTTATGTGCATGTTCAAGTTTATGTACTGGCAAATCTCCAAAGTATCAATAGTTTTGAGCAACTTACTGTTTTTACCAGCAGTGCTTGGGTGTTCTAGTTGTTTCACAGGCATATCAGATGTAGTTTTGTCATTTTCTTTTCTGTAATTCTGAGGACTGTGTAGTTTAGTTCACTGCACTTTTTTCTTTGCTATTTCCACATGAATAATGATATTGGGCATTTAAAAATAAAGTTTGATTATCAATAACTAACTGATTCCTAGAAATTATGCATTTTTTTGTATTCTGTCAGGTATCTTTTTCCACTCTGTCATTTGTCTTTTTTTCTACATAATGTCTTTTGATTCAAAAATGTTTTCTAATTTTATTTATTTATTTTTAAAGATATATTTATTTATGCATACAAGCTGGGGTACAGGCCAGAGGCGTGGGGAGGTGAGAGGGTTCACCAGAGACAGAGTGGGAGCAGAACAGGCAGATCCACGGAAACACACTGCTGAAGGGAGCAGTGGGTGAGGCAGAAGAGGTCTGCAGTGCCATGTGGGAATCTCCCCAGCCATTGTCTTAACCACTGCGCTACCAAGGAGGCCCAAAATTTTCTAATTTTAAATTAGTCTAAAATATCAATATTTTATTTAAGTTTAGTGATTAATGTGTGATGTTGAAGACAGATTTAATTAAGATTAGCTTATAAATATTTTCTCTCATCTAGCAACTTGTTTCCCTATTGATATTCAGATTTATATCAACCTGGATTTGATTCCTTTGTACGGAATCAGGTATGAGCAAATATCAATCAATAAATTGCTCCTTATTGAAAAGGCTGGCATTTCCCTAACATTCTATACTGTTATCTTTATATTGCTGAAAATACTTCCATTTTATCTCAAAATGGAGGAGCATGGATAAGATTTACTCCATGTATGAAACAATGACAGCAACAGAACAATCATATACAAAAAAGATGATGTCCAAAACTCTTACTATCAGGTAATGATAGAGAACAGTCCCTGAGTCATAGGAAGCAAATATGGCTAATTTTCAATTGACACAGCTTACTATCTTGGGAAGAGTTTAGAGATTATGAAAGTAGGAAAGGGAATTCAAGCAAAGCATAGTGAATTTTCTGAGTCCAGGAGTTAAACTGAGACTTTGGAGAGAAAAAGGTAGCACATTTAAGTACTGATCAGTATACACATGTAAGGAAACAATCTGAAGATGAGGAAAGAACCATCCAAAATAAAGAGGACATTAATGAGGATTTAGATGGACCAGAAATATAATGTAATTATAAAATAAGTATAATATAAATATAAGAACATATTTTGAATATGTGAATATGTAAATTATCACCTAACATGAAAATATACTGGCTGAAACTAGTGATAGATTTGATTGTGCGGACAAAAAGATTAATAAATTTGAAGAGACAGCAATGAACTCCATCAAATGAAAGGCCAAAAACAAAGAAAAATTTTAATAAAGGTGACATCGGTGGTCTGCCTGAAAGATGTAAGCAGTCTAAATTATGAGTAATTTAAGGCCCTTAAGAGGAGTATTCAAAGAAACAAAGGCAAAAACATTTAAATTTTATTTAAAACAATAACATAGGTTCAAGAACCTCAAAGAATCTAAAGCACAAAAAATAGGAAGAAGACAACAATAAAACCCATTATAAGCAAATTATCCATAACCAATGATACAGAAAAATGTTAGGTACATGAAGAATGAACAGTCAAAGGAACAATGAGAAGAATTAAAGTAGATTTCATATCAGAAACAATTCAGATGACAGGAAAGTGGCGTAACATTTATGAGGTTTTGAGTAGAAAGTTGATCTAGAATCCACATCCAGTAAAACTGTTAAAAAGACTCATCACCGGACCTCCCCATTGGCGCAGTGGTTAAAGCACTGCACTGTGGAGCTGTAGGCAGAGATGAGAGTTCGACACCAGGCCGGGGAGATTCCCACATGGCGCTGCAGACCTCTCCTGCCTCGCCTGCTCCCCTCAGCAGTGTCAATTTGAATTTCCGTCAATCTGACTGTTCTGCTCCCCACTCTGTCTCTGGTGAACCCTCTCACTGCCCCACGCCTCTGGCCTGTATCCATAGCTTGTATGCATAAATAAATAAATCTTCAAAAAAAAAAAGAAAAGAAAAGTCTCATCACCAAAAGAGGTGTGCTCAAGAAACTCTAAAGGAAAGCCTCCCTCTTGGGCTAAAGGTTAAGTGTCAGCACTGTCACCTCTGAGGCCTAATCACCTCTGAGTGTGATCAGGCCAGGGAGATAACCCACATGGCGCAGGGACTTCTTGTGTTTCACCCACTGTTCCCCTCAGGAGTATATTTCAGTAAAATCTGCCCATTCTGCCCTCCCCAACACACCCCACTCTGTCTCTGGTGAATCCTCTTACCCTTGGCACCTCTGGCCTACACCCTAGTTCTTCTACAAAAACACACATACACAAATTATATAAGAAACACTAAAGCAAACTATAGAAGTAGTGGGGAAATGTACCGTAAGGAGAAATAGTAACTCCATGTGTAAGATGGAAGATATTTTTCTTGTATCTGAAATCTCTCAGAGAAGTTTAGGTAAAATAAATCATAATCTGTTGTGTAGCTTTTAAAATATGCATAAGCAAATAAGCAAAATGTACAGAAACAAAATGTGCATAAACTAGGGCAAAGACCAAAATCAAGAACTGACAGTGTAATATGGTAAGGTATTTATACAACTGAAGATATATATAATCTTGAATATATATAATCTAAACTGAAGATATATAATTGAAAATTGAATATATATCATCTTTTTTTAATATTTACTTATTTATGCATACAAGCTGGGGTACAGACCAGAGGTGTGGGGCAGCGAGAGGGTTCACCAGCGACAGAGTTGGGAGCAGCACAGGCAGATCGAGGGAAATACCCTGCTGAGGGGAGCAGCAGGTGAGGCAGGAGGGGTCCGCCGCACCATGTGGGAATCTCCCTGGCTGGGTGTCGAACTCCTGTTGCCACTGCCAACAGCTCCACAGCACAACGCCTAACTGCTGCGCCACCAGTGAGGCCCTAAATATATATAATCTAAAACTTAAAGCAACTGCTAAATAGCACAAAGAGTTATAGCTACTAAATCTATATATATAAAAAAAAAAAAACAGAATAACAGGAAGTGTTAAGTTCAAAAGAAAAATGGGAAGTAGGAAAAATGTAAAGAAAAATGCAATAAATGGAGAATAAATAGTAAAATGACAGACTAAAACCTAGGGGGCCTCCCTGATGGCACATGGGTTAAGTCTCAGCACTATGAAATTAGCCACAGCCTCTGCAGCATGAGTTTGATACCC
The DNA here is from genome assembly GCA_004024925.1 of Scalopus aquaticus. Lineage (NCBI taxonomy): Eukaryota > Metazoa > Chordata > Mammalia > Eulipotyphla > Talpidae > Scalopus > Scalopus aquaticus. Next base: position 16,804 of record PVIJ01006178.1, read on the forward strand.
AACCAGGGAGATTCCCACATGGTGCAGCAGACCTCTCCTGCCTCACTCACTGCTCCCCTCAGCAGTGTACTTCAGTTGATCTACCTGTTCTGCTCCCCACTCTCTGTGGTGAATCCTCTCACCACTCCACACCTCCGGACTATACCCCAGCTTGTATGCATAAGTAAATATATCTTTTAAAAAAATGTAAAACGAGATGGTTTTCAGATTGGATATAAGAAGAAAAAATTATAGAAACCTCCAAAATTAGAAACTAAACAATATACTTCTAAATAGTCCATCAAGTGTAAATGTCTCATAACTAAAACATTATATGAACAGAATACAAATGAAAATAAAAATATGAAAATCTGTAGAGCATTGTGAAAGCAGAATTATGAGGTGAACTTATAGTATTGCATGCAAAAACTAGAAAATAGAAGAAGTTTTAAATAATTATCTGACCTTTAAGAAACCAAGAAAAAAAGAGTATATGAACTCAAGTCAAGCAAAATCATGAAATAGAATATAATTTAATGAAATTGAAAACAAACAAAAAAGTAAAAATAAAACAAAAAGCTTTTTATATTAAAAGATCAATAAAATTGGGGCCTCCTTGGTGGTGCAAGGGGTTAAATCTCAAGCACTATGAAGCTATCAGCAGCCACTGCACAATGAGTTCAATCCCCAGCCAGGGAATTAACCCACATATGGCACAGTAGATCTCTCCTATCTCGCCCACTGCTCCCCTAGCAGATCTGCTTGTTCTGCTCCCCACTCTGTCTCTGGTGAATCCTTGCAGGCCACACCTCTTGCCTACACTCCAGCTCTTGTATTCATAAATAAATGAATCTTGAAAAATCAATAAAATTGACAAATTCACACATGACTAGCAAAGGGAAAAAAAGAAAATACAAATAATCGATATAAAGCAATAATACAGGCTATCACTATAGACACTGCAGACATCAAAAGGATAATTTATACAGATAAAATAGATAATTTAGATAGAACAGTTTCCTAAAGGTGTAAACCAGCTCAGCCAATATGAAATAGATAACTTAAGTGTCCTTACAACTGATAAAAAATTAATTCACCATTTAATAATAATCCTGAAAGAGACCCCCAAATTGTTCCAAGTATACTACCAAATGTTTAAAAGATTAACACCAATTCTAAATAACCTTTTCCAGAAATAAGCGGCAGAAACCCTATTTCTCACACTTCTCAACTCAATTTATGAGGCCAGTATTCCACTCAGAGCAAAACCTGACAATAATAGCACGCACACACACACACAAATCACTTAAGAAAAACATCACTTATGAATATGACCAAAAATTATCCACACAACATTATCATATAGATATCTGCAATACATGGAAAGAACTATACATCATTATCAAGTGGGGTTCATTTCAGGGGTGCAAGCTTGGAAGCATACTCTGAAACTAATCAATGTTATTTATCATATTAACATGGGAAAGACAAAAAATCCCATGGTCCTAGCAATTGACATAAAAAACAACTTTTGGCAAAATTCAACACCTATTTATGATTAAAATGATCAAAAACTGAAATAGAGAATTTTCTCAACATGTTAAATACAATCTACAGAACACCCCACTAAATCTGTTATATACTTAGCGGTGAAAAACTGAATGAATGCTTTAACCCTAAAATCAGGAAAGTCAGGCTATCTGTTCTAGTCACTTTTAGTCAACACAGTACTGGAAGCCCTAGTCACCAAAAAACATTGTATAATTTTCAGTTTACAGATTCTATGTTTTGTTTTCTTAGAGTGTTTATATATAGCAGTATTTTAAATTTTTGACTTCCAGTTTTCATTACTAAGTAGAAATATAATTGATTTTTGTATGATGATAAGGTCTGCTAGAAACTTGTGGACTTTTTTTGTAGATTACTTGGAATTTTCTATGTAGATTATCATGTTGTTACAAATATCAACAGTTTAGTTTCTTCCTTTCTGATTCATTTGTCTTAATTTCCTTTGTCTTATTATGGTGTTTTTCTTAAGACTTCAGCACTTTATTGACTAAATGTGATGGGAACAGATACCTATGCTACAAACATTCCATTCCTAATTATTTATCCAAGAGACATGAAAGTTTATCAACTACCAAGATCTGACCATGGGCATCCAAAGCAGCTTTAATTGTGATAGCACAAATCTGAAAACCACCTAAATGTCTGTCAACAATGTGATGCATAAACCATTATGGTACATTATTATATCCATAAATGTAAAAACAAATGTGATATATTAACCCCATCAATTCAAAGGAATGAACCATTGTTACACACAGTGGCACAAATGAGTCTCAAAATACTTATGCTGATTAAAATCAATCAAATTAAAGAGTACATACTGTATGATTTCACTTGTATAAGACTGCAAACTGCAAAGAAATCCATGGGAAAAGAACTGCTGAGTCCTAAGAAGAATGCTCCACACATCATTTTTTTCACATTTGCTTTTTTTTTTTTTTTAAACTGCTGGACATTTTCTTTAAAAAAATGCAAGTGCTGGGTGGTTAATTCTGCATAGAAAATTAAATGTTTCTCAGGCAGGCAGTTAATCTAGGGAAAGTTATCTCTGTCTTTCAAGAATTTTTTTTTAAAGATTTATTTATTTATACATATAAGCTGGGATACAGACCAGAGGCGTGGGGCGGCGGGAGGGTTCACCAGAGACAGAGCGGGGAGCAAAGCAGGCAGATCAGAAATACACTGCTGAGGAGAGCAGCGGGCAGGGCAGGAGAGGTCTGCCTTACCATGTGGGATTCTCCCCAGCCGGGCGTCGAACAGCTCCACAGCGCAGCGCTTAACCGCTGCGCCACCAGGAAGGCCCCATCTTTCAAGAATTAAAAAAATATACAAAGATATTCTCATTCTTGTCACAGTTGCTTATTTTGTTCCACTCTTCGTGGAGTATAGTTCAGCTGAATTTAATGGAAAGATTAAGGTGTTACTAGGTCCCACCTTAGCTACAATTTAGTTTTTCTAGACCTAAAATTAGTGAATAATTTAACATCTTCTCAGTCATCACTTTTGCCTATATAATTGCCAATTACTCAAAACAAAAGGACCCCAAAATCCAGAATGACCTCACCTGACTATTCTAGGTGTTGATCTTAACATCTTTGCTACCCTTGGTAACTCCGCAACCATTTTTTTTTTTTTTCTTGTTAGGCTTTTCTAACTTGACAGAAATTTTTTCTTGGCCCTCTATTACCTCAAATGGAATTTGCTTGATGGATTTTACAGCCTTTTAGGATTTATAAGAATTTCCAGATTAGTATTAAGAATACAGTCATTAATATTTGCATTCTTCTACCTCTACTATCATTTTCTTCCACCTATTTTATCAACTATATATTCCCCTTTGTCTACTGCATTCGCTTTATTATCCCTCTTTCCACTCTCCTTTCCCCTCCCTGCTTGCTGATTCATCTCCTTCCTAGTGCCCTCTCTTTTTCTTCCTTTAGTCTCTTACTCTACTCAGTACTTAGGAAAGGATGATTGCACAGTTTCATCATGATATGAGATATTCTCTTTACATTAATTTATTATGGGACTTGTGTTACAAGGATTCCTGAACTCCTTTTTGGAACTTTTGCTGTATTAGAAAAACTTACTGCGATTTTCTGGCATCCTTTCTTAAGTGAATTAGTTCCCAGTAGGCAAAATGAAACACAATGAAGTAAAAATTTAACAACATATGTGCATTTATGTATGATAATATCTCCCTATATAATAAAATGATTTTTCCATAAGGTGTCTAGTGGGCAATTCTTTACTAAATCTCTTCCACTTGTTGTTATAAAACATCATTTTACAGCCAAAACTACTGGGAAAATGTTAGCAAAAAAAAGAAGTAATAGAAGTAAAAGACATATATTTTTGTTTCTGTGGTGCTAAATAACTAATATACTCCAATTCTGAGTTCTTGAATTTCTGTTTCTGGGGAATAGGCAATAATAAAAACAGGCTGAAAAAATTCAATATAACCTATTTGTGGGGATGAATACTGGGCTAAGATTGTTTCCATTTTTTTTTTTAATACACAAAGACTGAATATATCAGGAGAATTAAACAGATTCATGTGTAAATTCTAGGAAAGCTATAGAAGGGGATATGATTGCATTTGACTCTAAAATATAACAGGAATTTGATAGAAATGGGAGGAGGTAGTGTAAACTACATTCCATGGATTGGTGTCAATATGAACAAAGATTGGGAAGTTAGGAAATTCAGAGTATAGAAAGGGACTAGTGAAAAGTCTGACATGACAGGAAAAGAGTACGATAAAGGACACAATATGCAAGAAACACTGACTATAAGCATTGTAGAAGATAAATTATGGTTGACCAAAGAGGCAGTTTTGCTGATGTGTGTATAGTAGGGAATCACTGAATTTTTTTAATGAAAAAAACTGAATCTTAACTATATACCTACACATTAGACTATCTAGAACCTATAGGCACATCCACCAGTTAGGAGTGCTCAATGCCTCCCCTGTGCTTCAAATTACACAAAATTTTATAGAATCATTTTATTTAATCAGGTGTATGGACTGATTTTAATACACAATGCAATGAACCCCTAAAAATGCATATCAATTTTTATTTTCATGTGTTGTTTCCTAAAATAAGTGACTTACGGCTTTTATAAAACTCTCTGGACTGGCAGGGGCATGACCTCAAAATGCTTAGAATCAACAAACATAACTATTAGAGAGGATTATAATTAATGGAACCAGGAATAGGAACCAGACATCTTTTCAGATAGCATGTTTTTCACATGTGCTGTCAGAAAACATAGGCTGGACTAGAGTAGAGAGGTAAGAGTTTTATTTGAGATTAATGTTGTGAAAGGTAATGGAAGCAAGGAAGTAAGATTGGGAAAGAGTAATACAGATTTGTCAGAGTCCTGACTGACTCAATGGTGAGTCTCCCCCCAAAATGGCTACCTATTAGCAGGATATTAATGTAGGCAGACAGATCTAGAATATATTACCCACCATGTGTCTCATTGTCTGGGAGATGTCCCCAGAATCCATGGTCATAATCCAAAAGCTGAGATGGAACCTAAATGTAATTATAACTAGAGGTTGTAGCTAACTATACTTTCTTGCAGTTGAATGTAAGCTATTTCTTGAAAGGAGAGCCAAGTTGCATACTCCCGGGGCTGATATGGTTATCACAGCATATGTGTGTGTTCTGCCATGTTTGCTGTCAAGAAACTTAGGTTAATATTCATATTACATATTCAACTGTAATTAAGGCATAGAATCATTGCTGTAAAGTTTTATCAGCATGTGAAAACAAAGCCCTTCTGGCTCATTTGTATGTAAAAACTGATTTCGTGGGGACTTAGATTTGAGGGAAAAAAAGTGAATGCCATTTAGACTAAAGTTTCAGTTTATGGATAGCTGTGGTTTTCCTTAGGTTTTATTTTTACTATAGTACATGAATAGATGGTCAATTATAATCTTTGCCATTTATTTATAATCAAGGATTAATTGTCCATATATTGTACAAAAATTTTATTTATACAGGAAAGATTTTGGCTAAGCCCTGAATTATATTACTGATCTAAGTGAGCTTATATCTGAATTACCAAGGCACATATGAAGATAAATTGAAAATGACACAAAACATAATATAGCAAAGGCTGGTGGAGATTAGGCAAGAGGCATTTTGATGAGGACAGAAATTGTCATTTTTTTATTAATGCTTGTTACTTTGTTCCTTCAAGTGTAATTAATCACACTGAACCTCCCAACTAGGAAAACATTTAGGTCAGTCAGGACATTAACCCTAATTTTGAGAATAAAATAATATTTAAATGTTAACCATAATGAAATAGGTAGAGCTCTTTATTTTGTGAGTCTTCAAAATAATAACCTTTCATATGTTTTCTGTTCATTCTCCCATATCAGTTAGATATGCTGGATGCTCTACTACAGTGATATTAACAAAGCAGATGGTTGAACTTGTCTCTGTACTTTCAAGGACTAGCTAAACAGCCCACCACTGCCCTGTCTCCTAAATCTTTTAGATGAATTTTCCAACATTAGGAATGTGGGGAGTAAATATGACACTTTATAAGAAAAATTCATTCCAGAGAATTCAGCTGGAACAACATTAACTATTCTAGGTTTTCTGGTCAGTTCCCTTTATGCCCTGAGTCCCAGAATAAATATTAAAGGTTCATCCTTTCACGCAGAGCAGCTTGGTCTGTATAATACATTATATAGAAGCCATCACACATTTCCTTTGTCTTTAATTGCAGAACTATTTGTTTTTCTACTGGAGAGGTATACTCCATGATATGTTTCAAATTATAATAGATCTCAGAGGTCAGGAACAATATCTTGTTCATTTAACTATTGCTGATCATACCCGTAAAGTTTCCTACCTAGTTGCTGCTCAAAAAAGTAAACTATATTGGGGAACAATAACAAAATTGAAAATAAACAGACTGGAGAATAAATCTGAAAAAAAAAAAAAACCAAACATATATTACTGACAAAGATAAGAAATGCAGTAATCTGAAGAGGAGTGATCTTATACTTCTGAATCATATAGTTTTATAAACCAATGTTACTTTGCCACCCCCCCTAGAGGGAATCTATTGAAAGATGACATAGTTAAATTGATTATTTGGTTCTGTATTCTGTATGGGGATACATACATAGTATATTGACTGATATTTTTCCTTGGTTCTGAGATTCCAAATTCAATTCCAAATAAACATTTCTGTAAAGAGCCTTTCTTATCTTTCCTGAATGGTTAGGTAAGCATCTAGTCTTACTATATCTACTAATCATCATAATATGGTTAATATGTTTGTTAATTTACTTTGTAAGCTCTTTATATATATATATATATATATACATATATATATATATATTTCTGACATGTTGCTTATTGAAATCAAGGGTGTATGCATCTGCAGGGCTCTGCTTACCCCTCTCCAGGGCCACTGGCAGAGCAGCTGTCCAGGGAGCATTTCCACAACATGAACTGCAGCTTCTTGCCCCACCATAGTCTTTAGATGTCACTCTCTTGGTCGCTTCTTATTTAACGAAAAATGAATCTCATCTATGTCTCTTCTGGTGCAGTCTCTCTGGTCTGTAGTGTCCAAGAGATGTTTCAGTTTTGCTCCAAGCCCTGATATCCTCTGGCTTCAGTATTGCACTGGCTAACCAATCGATAGATGATCCTCTGGGAAACAAAGCAAGGAAACTCCTGACCCCATCTTGGAGCCACCTTCTCTGTTTAATGATTTGTCCTTATAGTGTCTGAAGTTTATATTTCTAACTTATGGAGTTCCCCTAAAATTTACAGATCATCACTGGGATTGGTTATGGTTCAAGACTGAAGAGCACTTGTCGAAAATTCTTTTGTGACAGCATACTCCTCAAGTTGACTTGAAGCAAAAAGAACACTAGGTGATTAATGGAGGGAGGAGCATTTTGCTGATTTCTTCTAGTTCTGTTAAACAGTTATAAACCTGCAGCCTCTATAAATTTAGTTTGGTGTAAGAAAAATCAAGTATAAAAAATGTAATGGCATAGCAGAGAAATGATAAATGCAAAGCATTTCTCATACAATAAATCTGTAATTCCCTATTGTCCAATATTCATTTGATATAGTATATCTAAAACATAAAGAATTCTATTATACTTGTTTACTATATGGAAGTATATAGGTAGGAAAATAACCCCTGATATTTTAGATTGTTTTAACTGACTCAGACAACAGTGTGGAAGTAGGGCCTGTGGGATTTTGCATTAACTTCATTAATAGAGACCTAGATTTCCATATTTTCACAGAGCAGAGCCTGTACCACTTACAGAATTTCATTTACCAAATAGAACACAAAGTACCTGGGACAGGATTTCAGAAATCGGGAAGTACCTGGCAAGATCAATTTAGTGATGCAGGTGTTGCTGGGTTATTAGACAGATTGTTGGATGAAGAATTCAGAAAGCAGAACAAAATGAAATAGAAATTCAGTTATATGAGATAGAAGCAGATGGAGAGAGATCTGGGTTCAACTGGCTCAAGAAATGCCAATGAAGGAGTCAAATTTTAACAGGACCACTGTTTGGGGGATGTTGTGAGTGGAACATAGGAGACTGTATTGGTAAAAAAGGGGGAAAAAAACTAGAACAGGAGAAGGAAGTCACTGAGACTTAGTATTGCTAGGTCATATAATAACAATAACTACCTTATATTGAGAATATATACATCAGGAGATATGCCAATAATTTTACATATGCTATGTGAAGGTGCGCTCTCTCTCACCATACTGAGTACCAGAGTTGATTTAGGTGCTCTGACTAGCTAGGCAAGTGTGCCCTCCTTCCCTTACCAACCATGAGTATCCCTCCAAAAGCTGCATGAACAGTTGAAAAGTATGACTTTCTCCAAAGAGCTATTCTTCTAGACAGCCTCAGAAGTAGCTCCTCTCCCCTGACACAACCTCCAAACAAGCTTTAAGTCAATTTGTAGAGCATGAGTTAGTCAACTTTTAAAAATAAATACAATTTATTTATTGGAAAAAAACTTTACATATATTATTGAATTTTATAGAGAATCTGCTCTTGTTTGTGATGGTTTCAAATACAGTCTGTAGCGCCAGACTATATGGGCTTAAATCCTAGTTCTCATTTCCTATCTGTAGTCCTTGATATAGGTAATTAAGCTCTCATTTGGTTGTTGCAAAGATAACTTAAGTTAGTATGTGTTGATTATCTAGAATTGTAAGTATTGAGCTCTTGATAAATAAGTCATTGTTTTATAGGTGTAGCATCCAATGTGGAGAGTTTAGCTTGACGAAATTGGTAAGTTTGAAATTTCCTTACTCCTGATTTACATTTATGTCACCTAAACCTGTGTCATGTCTCCTTTCACTGTGCTACACAAGTCACAGGACTAATCATAGCTGAAGACCATAGGTTAATATTTCAAGAACAGCATGATAACCACTCAAAGTATGGAATTTGGTTGTCTCAATTTAAAGAGGGACTAAATGAGTGAAGATGGAGACAGCCCAGATGAGTTGCAGACATATTAAGTAGTGTTTGGAAGACCCAATTTCATTTACATTATCATAACCAACCAAACAAGTTCACCACCTAGCCAGATCATTCTACCAATTTTCTGCTCTATGCTGCTTTGTTAGAGTTGTTTATTAAAAATGTGTTGATGACTACTAACAACTCTAGTGTGCTGACCCATATTTTTCTATGATTAGTCATTAATTTCCTTAAGTGGCTGGGCAAAGCACTCAGAAATACTTAGAGCAAAAATTACAACTTTAAATTCTTTCCACAGCCAGGCAGACAACATAATTAGAAATGTCCAGATGTAAAAATCAGTAGGACATCAGCAGGTACTGGAGATCTCCTGAACACACACCTTGTGTAAAGGAATACACCATAACTTGTTCCATATGAAAATGAGATGGTGAGATCTACATGTTCAAAATAATTCAGAAATCTACACTTTATTTGAAATTTCTTGATTTTCTTAAATGTTGTATCAAGTTAAAGGGAAATACACTAAATTGATCCAAACTTATCAGAAGGATGTTGACAATTCTAATTTGATTTGATAAGTGGGAGGTGGTTGACTTCTTCAACAAATATATTAGGTAACTATTCTGTGTTGTTCATTCTTTAAGGTTAAATGACACCGATATAAAAGAGGATAAAACAAAGTCCCTGCTGTCTTGGATTATATATTCTATGAGGGGAAGAGAGGAAAAGGAAAGGCAGTAAACTATAGGGTATATTTGCTCAGAGAAAAAAGAAAACAGGGCCTCCCTGGTGGCGCAGCGGTTGAGCGTTGTGCTGTGGAGCTGTCAGCAGTACACAATGCAAGTTCGACCCCCAGCCGGGGAGAATCCCACATGGTGGGGCAGACCTCTCCTGCCTCGCCCGCTGCTCCCCTCAGCAGTGTATTTCTGATCTGCCTGTTCTGCTTTCCACTCTGTCTCTGGTGAACCTTCTCGCCGTCCCCATGCCTCTGGCCTGTAACCCAGCTTGTATGTATAAATAAATAAATCTTTAAAAAAAAAAAGAAAAAAGAAAACAGAATAAAGAGAAAGAAACACTAGAAATGTTATGGATGGGGTCATTATTATTTTATATTCAGGGACAAAGAAAGTTCAGTGATAAAATGAAATTTGAATGGGAGCCAGAAGAAAATAAGGGAGCCATCCATGCAGATTATAGTGGAGAAGAATGTCAAGCAAAGGGAATAACAAGTACAAAGGCTGAATTTTCATCCAAGGGAAAACAAGGAAACAAAGTTGGTTCAGTTCATGGTACTCATCGATATAGAATATTAAGAATGACCTGTAATTCAATATTGTCTTGCTTGAATTTTTGCTCATGGAAGAAATTGAGGAACATTTTGAAGGATTAATAAAAATAAGAGTCAAAAGTCTACACTTGATTTACATCAAGGTTTATCAAGTTAATAAGCTGATGTGAGACTTACCCTAAATTATGAAAAGAACATTACATTATTTTTTATTCTTTTTTAGATGTTTTTTTAATTTTTTCTATTTATACATACAAGCTGGAGTACAGGCCAGAGGTGTGGGGTGGCGAGAGGGCTCATCAGAGACAGAGCGAGTAGCAGAACAGGCAGATCAGAGATACACTGCTGAGGGGAGCAGCAGGCGAGGCAGGAGAGGTCTGCCGCACCAAGTGGGATTCTCCCCGGCCAGGCGTCGAACTTGCGTCGCCGCTGCCAACAGCTCCACAGCGCAGCACTTAACCACTGCGCCACCGGGGATGCCCAAGAACATTACATTATTGTGGAGGTACCTATGAGTCACCTTGCTCCACTGAATACTCCTTGACTACAAGTTGCTTGCATTGGGTCACTACCAAGTTATATTTTGTAACACAGTGTTTTCATGCTTCAAATCATTAACATGACACTAACTTAATGATGATGATGTTGATGATAATTATATTCTCTAAGTAGGACTATCCAGTAAGAACAGTGAAATGTCAGCGGTTCATGATTACTCTCAAAGGCAATCTTTTTCTCCACTTACTTGACATCATAGCACGTGAAGTAAAGGACCTAGACAAAGAAGTCCAATCTGTGTCTGTGGCTGATGTTTACACATGCATCTAAGCATTGGCCTTGTATTCCTTAGCATCAACCTCAGTTAAAATGAATTAACTATCTGTCCTTTGGGAAAAAAAGCCCATTCCCTTTGTTATCTGTGTTGTTTTTTTTTTTTTCAATATTGAGAAGCATTGCTTATTCATGGACAACCACATTCTTAAGAGCAGAATCTGATCATTCAACTTTGAAAGTTATTAGAGCTTAAAATGACAAAAGTATAGGATCCTAAGCTAGAAAGTCAGCTTAAAGACATATTGTTTGAACTGATATTTTATGCTTGTGAAGGAAAGGTTTATTTATTAAACTGTGTATTCACTAAACATGTGTAAGGTCTCTTTTTGCTTAAATGATATATCAGCTGAGATATATTTAGATAGAAATCTAGGGAGTTATATGGAATAGACAATTCTGGACAGTTGGGAATGATGCTTACCTCCAGAGTGAAGAAGTATCAATGGAAATAATTGTTCTTCTATACGTTTTTCAGAAGATTTATTAAGAGGGAGAAAAATCAGAATGCATAATGCTGGACAGGGTTAATAACTTGGTGAAACAGAGAGAAGTAGGACTTTTTAAATAATCCTTTCAGTGTTTTCATTAGTAAAGACTTAACAAGGTTTTTTTGTTTGTCTTTTGCTTTATATTATTTGATCTAAATTATCATGCACTCAGACTTCAGTGGCCTGAGGGAATCTTAAGCCATATGTATAATTGAGATTGGAAGTAAGATGACATCTGCTATATTCAGCAATAAGGTTGCCTTGATATTTGGAGAAAACGTAGGTGATAATTTAAAAATCATTTCACTCAGTCAATCTCTGAATCTAAGTAGTAGAAACAGTTTTAGGGAAAATTGCTTTTAGAAAATAGGCAATATGTCACTCAAATGGACAGTTAATATTATTAACACATTCTTTCATTAGTTTAACATACGATTCAGCATTTCATAATTTCACTTATTCATTTATTGTCCAACATTAACAAATATCTATGAAACACATATTACTACAATTTTGAGAGAAGGCAGATTCATGGTAATGGGCAAGCAAATTCCACTTGGGTGAGAATCTTGGAAGAGTATGACGAGTGCACACGTTTTAGAGGCATTAAAGGGAATCTGTACTGGGCCTACTTGTCACCTAAGCCTGGGCAAAACAAACAGTTTAAAGAATTAAGAGCAATGTAGAAAATTCTACAAAATATTAGCATGCTAAAACTGCTACTCAGAGAGATGAAGTCACAAGGCCACGGTCACACTGCTGGTAATGGCAAACTTGGAAGAAACATATCCAAGTTTAGATAAGTGATTCTCAACTGGGAGAGATTTTTACCTGCAGAGGATATTTGACAACATCTAGACACATGATTCTGGTTTGTTGCCACAGCTTGGGTGGGAGTGGGTGGGGAGAGAGTACAACTAGCTTCTAGTGGATAGAAGGCAGGGATTTCTAAAAGCTTCATATTATAATGTACAGGACAGTCTCCCACAATGAAGAAGTATCTAATTCTGCCAATAGTTCCACATTTGTGAAACCCTAATATAGATAAGGGATATAAAACAAACATCTTGACAGAATCAGAGGAAATCAAAGGAGCAAAATTTATGGGCCTCTGACAACATATTCTTTACCCATAGAGTTCTGAGTACATAAAGGACATCCACCATTTGTGCATATTTCACCCTGGGCTGTATTTCCATGTGAAACTGAGACAGAAGTGTTCCAGAACAGGGAAAAGACAAGAATCAAGGACCAAGTTTTTGCAAGAATTTTACTGTTCCCACCTGCTAGTAAGGAAAAGGTTAAAAAAAAAAAAAACAAAAAACTGATGACTTCAGGCCCAGACACTTGCTCCTTTGAAATTCCTGGGCACAGTGTGTTTTTTTTTTCCTCCCCACTAATTTCCACCAACCTGGATACATTTTTGTTTATCAAGTTGGATGTCATGGGGAGAGAGGGAGCTAAAAGACCCAGAAGAAAAAGGGAATCACAGACCTTGAGACTAGACCAGCCCACCCCAGAGCTGCAGGCACAAAGCCACCATGAGACATTCACCTTGGAGATGGTCACGAGCCCTGCACGACCCTGAGCTGCAGCTGATGGGTGTCCACAACCAGCAACAACAAATGGACTTTGGCCAAGTCACTCCTCTTGCCTTCTCTGCCAATAAAGTTTAATTCATTTGTTCTCAAACCCTAATCCTAAAACCCAGATAGGCCCCTACACCCAGTACCTGAGTCTTGCTCACAATCCCAAAGAGATCTCCAAGGAACACTATTTTCTTGATCTTTTACTAACACATACACACTGACTCCTTGCCTGGCCTCACTGTGTCCCTGGAGTTCTCTTTTCAGTGAGGATCTCTAGAGTCCATTTCCTAGCCCAGGAGTGTACCCCTAGGCCCATCCCTCTGACTCCTTGGACAGAGTAGTGGACAGTGGCTGCTATACTGTTTGCTTCTCTGCCTGCTTTATAGGGGCAGTAGGGACCCACTGTGAGGGGCTGCATGCCTGCTCCCCTGTTGGGTGACAAAATGACTGTTTGAATCATGTTTTAATTCTAGTTTCCTAGTTCTAACATGAGCCCAAAAGCAAGTTCTTTCTCCTCAAATTGAATACAACATATCACTGAGAACCCGTGCCTTCTAGAAATGAATAATATAAGAGCCGACTTTATTGTTACCTCTGGCCTTTCTATGTCCAAAGGCTAGCCCAAGAGAGTTACAGCATAAAAACCACCCCACTCTGGCAGGATTCAGCAGAGTTGGATGACTGCAGAAAGGCATGATAGAGAAGGGAGGGATCATTTTAGACACCTGAGAGCTCCAGAGAGCACTAGATTCACCTTGTCGGGACAAGACAAGGGCACCAGTTGTGCGAACGGATTCCATCATCACCAGCACCTCAATTTACCTTCTCATATACTAGGTAATTCTAGAAGAGGAGTCATAGAGCCTGCTGTTTTATGATAACTGCCTAGAATTAGCCAGTCAAGAATCAGTAGATGTGGTCCTCCCTTTTGGCACAGCATTAAGCACTGCGCTGTGGAGCTGTTAGCAGCGGCAACATGAGTTCCATGCCCAGCTGGGGAGATCCCCACATGGCACACAGACCTCTCCTGCCTCGCCTGCTGTTCCCCTCAGCAGTGTATTTCCATCCCTCTACCTGTTCTGCTCCCCACTCTGTCTCTGGTAAACCCTCTCACTGCCCCACACCTCTGGCCTATACCCCAGCTTGTATGCATAAATAAATCTTTTAAAAAAAATAAAAGAATTGGTAGATGTTCATGAACCTCGCTGCCCTCATAAAAGTATTCTCACAATCATTTCAAATTATGTTACTGGTAGTCACACTCTTATAGTTCAAAGTTGGAATTTGCATGTCACATTCAAAACGTGATCCTAATACAAAGGTACATTATCTTGTTAGGGCATGAAATTCTTCTTATGAAATGCCATTTTCTGGAGAATTAAGACCTCACATGAAGAAGTCTTTTATAAGAAATATCTACCAGTGATTTTGTTACTTTTTACATTTCTGGGCAACATATCAAATCTGAGAATTTGAAGGCTCTTGAAAATTTCTAGGAGCTACCAAGTTCACTGTAGTGAATATGAATATTGAAGGTAAGAAGCAGTCTACAACTTTAGTTTCAGGTAATTAAAAATGAGAAAGTAACTCCCCATTAGGATTTATCTTTTTCTCTGAAAGCTGAGGAAAAGGGAGATTGCATTTTCCTGGCTCTCTCCTCTCCTTCCTTTGGCATCCAGGGTTCTTCCCCACTGCCATGTGGCAGCTTTGGATAGGGAGAACTTTTACTGCTCTAAATTGTATTTACTTCTCTGAATTCCTGAGCCTTGATACTAGGTTCTCTGTGGGAGCTCGATAAATATTCATTGATGGAGATGGTAATGAATACTAGATTTTTTTGGCTCCCTGCTTTCTGACTTTAATCCAGCCATTTCCTTCTCTCTTCCCTGGGGGAACTGGCAATCTGTTTAAAGCATGTTTGCACTTTGGAATCAGGAGGAGAAGCCAGCATAATTATTAGCTCCCAGTGATTCCCAGACTGTCAGTTAATTCTCAGGTCTTACCATTTCCTCTACTTTATACACAGAACTAAGTTTACATATAAGTGAATTAGGTATCGTTAAAATATTTATTTCAGACATGAAAGGACGGCTAGGAAGCTTCCTTTCTCTCTCAAAATACTGTGTTCCCAAACACACAAGTGTAGGGTTGCCTGAAATTTTATTTTTATCCACTCATTCTCTCTGTACTACAAACTGCCTTCTCATTAAAGAACTACTGAAAGAAATCACTAGAGAAGCCAGTCTGAAAAGGGTATGTACTGTATGATTCAAAGTAACATTCTAGGAAAGGTAAAAACACAAGACAAGAAAAAGATCAGTGGATGCCACTAGTTAGGTATATGTGGATGGCAGGGGGGAGGAGGAAATATAAGGAAAACACAGCAGAGCTTTAAAGTGAAAATGTGACATCTTGATGGATATGCCATTATACATTTGTCCAAACACATAGACTGTGCAAAATCAAAAGTGAACCGTAGGGTCTCCCTGGTGGCGCAGCAGTTAAGCGCTGCGCTGTGGAGCTATGAGCAGCAGCAAGGCAAGTTCGACGCCAGGCCAGAGAGATTCCCACATGGCGTGACAGACCTATCCTGTCTTGCCCGCTGCTCCCCTCAGCAGTGTATTTCCGTAGATCTGCCTGTGCTGCTCCCCACTCTGTCTCTGGTGAAACTTCTCGCTGCCCCCACGCCTCTGGCCTATACCCCAGCTTGTATGCATAAATAAATCTTGTAAAAAAAATTTTTAATAAGTGAACCCTAGCATACACTATCAACTTTGGGTGTAGTGTGTCCATCAAATGCATCACGCTGGTGGACGACTAAGCAGGTGTAGCGTCAGGGGTCGTATGAGGAATGTCTACCTTCTCAATTTTGCTGTGAACCTAAAATAGCTCTACAAAATAAAGCATTAATGAAAAATAGCTAATTCATGTGATTTGAGTGTGGTAGGGAATGAGAATGGGAAAGAACTTGGTTCTGGTCTTAGCTCTGCCAATAAATTAACAACATCGCTTCATAAAAGTCATTTTATCACTTCATTTACTTACGTACAAAATGATAGGACTAGAAAAGAGTAAGTCTAAGTTTTCTTCTCAGGCTAATTAAAAGTAAAAAGTGACTCCTATGTAGAATATAAATGAGTATGTGTTACAGATATTATTTGACTCATTACTTAAATGAAAGGGTAGGTAGTATGTTATTACCTGTTACTATAAGAACCTAAAGAAGAGAAATCTTCGCAGAGTTACAATTATGAAATAAATACAAAGATGAAGGTCAAACTAGAAATTTCTACCTTATTGAAGTCAAAGCTGTCAATAGAAACTATTTCCATTGCTCTTAGAAAGCTCTGAAATGGCTTCCATAAAAATCAGGATCAGAAATGTCTAGGTGTGTTCTACACAATGCATACTTTTCCACCAAGTTACAATTTTCACATATTACAAATCAATTGCCATGTACAGTGTGTGATCAAAGTGGGTCCTCAAGATTGCTAGATATTAATACGTTCCCAAAATGATCTCTCCATGGTTGCAGCATCCAGGTCTGTTGCTCAATATTTGGGATACTTGGAGAGCTATTCGCTCTTGGGTATTATTTGATAGTACCCAATATCAACTCGGTGATACAGTTTACACATGGACTTTCTGTGAGGTCACATTTCTCTGATCCTGTAGAAACAGTATATATAACTACATTTCCCCCTTATCCTTATTTCAGGCAGACTGTCAAGTTATTAAAAGACAGCAGGGATTCATCATGAGAGAGGCTTCATCTTTATCCGGCATCAGTGATAATTAGAATTTGGATCCATTCCTACTTTGATTTATCTTTATGAGGGATATTCCTTTATATTGCAGGTTAAATTATTATGTCCCTGTCCTACATTAATCCTTACTTTCTGTACTTGACAATACACTTTGGCCACATATTCTTTTTTATGTTTACCTCCTAATGTGGTTTCTTTTTTTTTTTAAGATTTATTTATTTATACATACAAGCTGGGGTACAGACCAGACACATGGGGCAGCAAGAGGGTTCACCAGAGACAGAACTGGGAGCAGAACAGGCAGATCAGAAATACACTGCTGAGGGGAGCAGTGGGGGAGGCAGGAGAGGTCTGCCGCACCATGTGGGATTCTCCCCGGTGGGGTGTCGAACTCGCATCACTGCTGCCAACAGCTCCACAGCGCAGAGCTTAACCGCTGCGCCACCAGGGAGGCCCCCTAATGTGGTTTCTTTCCTCATTCTCCCTGTTTCATTTCACTGATTCTAAAAAAATATCAACACTTGACAAATATCAAACTCTAAATCAAGGCTCTTCTACCCATAATCTGTTCACAGAAATTGTAAAACAGAGATGTGATTTTAAGATAAAAATGTCACATGACTTTCATAAAATCAGAGGCACATGTGGGGGTTATTAGAGATCTGATGGAAGACAGCTCCATAATTGGATGCTATCATTGCATTCAATGATAATTTTCAACAACTCAAGGATAAAATTGACCTTTAGGTTGAAAGTGCTAACATTAAATTTTAAACTCAGATGAATGCATACTTTTAACAGTACTTGCTTTGATGGATACAAGGCCCTTATCAGTGTTTGGTTTCTAGACTTTAATTCATTTTTAAGATCTTATTTTTCTCCAGAAGTGAAAGGAGATTTTTTTTTCTTCAAAGTTCATTTCTAATTTAGTTTTCAGACCAAAGCTGGCCAGTATGCTCATTTTTCATCATATGAGAGAACATTGGCAACATAGTTGTGCTTGAAGCAGAATTTTACTGGACTGAAACCCAAAATCATTTAACCTGAATGGCTAACACATTGGCAAATCCTCATCTCCAGGGTGTGTTTGTGTATTTGGTCACAATATAACTTCAATAATAGGGTTGTGTTTTTCTACAGTGAAAGTGAGGAGTATATGAAATTATAAAAAAGTAAGACTAATTGAAGTAAATATGGCCTACTGCAGACTTGTAATTCATGCAAAGATTTAATAATAATTTAAAAGAAAACCTGCCTTTATTACATTCTATCAGTCATGACTCAGAATTAGGATGGTAATATATTTATTAAAATAGACTTTTTAAAAATGCCAACTTAGCAATGAAATATTTTCAAGGTATCAAAAGCACCTTTTTTTAAAGATTTATTTATTTATGCATACAAGCTGGGGTACAGGCCAGAGGCGTGGGGCAGCGAGAGGGCTTACCAGAAACAGAGTGGGGAGAAGAACAGGCAGATTGACAGAAATACGCTGCTGAGGGGAGCAGCGGGCGAGACAGGAGAGGTCTGCCGGGCCATGTGGGAATCTCCCTGGCCGGGTATCGAACTCACATCAAAGCTGCCAACAGCTCCACAGCGCAGTGCTCAACCGCTGCGCCACCAGGGAGGCCCTCAAAAGCACTTTAAAATAGTCTATCCCCGGGCCTCCCTGGTGGCACAGCGATTAAGCACTGCGCTGTGGAGCTGTCGGCAGCAGCGACACGAGTTCGACGCCCGGCCGGGGAGAATCCCACATGGTGCGGCAGACCTCTCCTGCCTTGCCCGCTGCTCCCCTCAGCAGTGTATTTCTGATCTGCCTGTTCTGCTCCCCACTCTGTCTCTGGTGAACCCTCTCGCTGCCCCATGCCTCTGGCCTGTACCCCAGCTTGTATGTAAAAATAAAAAAAAAAATAAATCTTTAAAATAGA
Organism: Scalopus aquaticus; assembly: GCA_004024925.1. Taxonomy (NCBI): domain Eukaryota; kingdom Metazoa; phylum Chordata; class Mammalia; order Eulipotyphla; family Talpidae; genus Scalopus; species Scalopus aquaticus. The sequence continues at coordinate 35,753 of PVIJ01006178.1, forward strand.
CTATCCCCATGAGGAATTTATATATTTTCTTTAAAGCATTTTGACATTACTAATTGGTCAAATAAATCTGAGTTTTCTACCTCACCCCAGATCTCAGTGTAGGGCCATATATATGTTGTTTTAACAATAGGTAAGGCTGACATGTGTCATATATTTTTATAAGTTCCTAGGTATATCCATTGACTTAACTGTCATAACAAATATATGAAGTAGACACTTTCATTATTCCTGTTTTATAGGTTAAGACACTAAAGCATAGGAAAGTTAAGTAATATGACTAAGGTCTAATGATAAGCAACAAATTAAGCAATATTTGAAGACAGGCAGGTTGGCCTCTGGTTAATAGCTTCAAAGGTAAACTTCAAGTGGAGGGATTTTGTTAACTGTGAGATATCTACTACATTCAAGGTACTTTACAGGATGATCTCTAGGAATATTTTTTATTATTATTTTGACTCCACATACGTGTAATAGATACTAGCGTCAGCAATTCAGATGAAGAAAATGATTCAGAAACAGCTTAATTAACAATCCAGGTAGTAAGTTAGAAGTCAATATTCACTCAGGTTTGTGCACTCTAAAGTCATGGTTCTTTCTAATCCACTGCATTGCCTTTGAATTTTTTCTGAAAATATTCTGAGCTATCTGGAAATATCTGAAAATATTTACATGAAACTAGAGGGAAAAAGTAGAATTCTTTGTTAAAAAGAAAGGTGTTTTTTCCAATAATCATGGCTTTAAATAGCCTGTTTTTGACATAGCCATGACAATTATAAGAAAAAAAAATTATTTAATAGCAACTACTTTATGCCTTTTAAATAAGTATTTGGTGAAAGGAATACTTTTAGTGTTTTAGGATAATTAACTTTAAGTCCAAGTAATAAAACATACTCTGAGTTTAATAAACTCAGATACTTAGATAAACTAATTTACAGATTAATTAATTAATCAGATACTCAGATAAACTAATTTAATTATCCAAGAGGACTGACCTATTGGGAGATTCTGTTGCTTTTTAAAATAATTTTACCCCAATTATAAAATCATCTGCTAACCAACATTAAATTTTATAGAGATGGCTTCCCTGTAAGTATAAATGAAAATATTTTGTCTGAAGTGGACAAAGTAGAGGTGAAACCTGTACAAAAGGAACTTAATTTTGCCTCTTTTATGAGGTTAAAATGACTATAAAACATGATTGAGTAAATAATATAAAACTAATAATTGAAAAAAGAAAAAGTAAATAAAATAAAATCAGTACTAAATTATGCAAATCTTCTTCTACCTCTGGTAATCAACAACCATTCACAGAGTATTTTAACATTTGTTTTCCTCCATGACACACAAAAAAAGGACAGTCAAAGACAATGTGGTCTTGTGGTATATCCAGATTTGATCTTTGAAGTAATTTATTTTCATACATTTCATCCTTGTTCAATATTAGAAAGCAAGAAGTAAAATATTCAATATATGGTAAGCTTGAATCCACTGAAATTTGGAAAATGTTATTCCACTCATGAGCTTAGTATTTAATAACTAGTAATAGATCACTTGAGATATACCTCAAAATAACTGCAACACACTTACATTGAGACATGGTCAATTTACAAATTTCTCTATGCCTAGATGATATTAATGATGATAATTGGAGGGAAGATTAATATATATACATGAAACTCTCTGAAGATAGTAAAACATGGTTTACAAATGCTAAGGAAAGTATTTGTCAAAAGCCTAATAACATGTAAACTACCTCATACTACTTCTTTAAGACATCTCTCTCTGGAAGAGATGTCTTTCGCTGGTATTAGGTTGGATTATGCTGGACTAAAAAACAATCTCTAAATATTAGCCTTATAGAATCAAAGACTGGTGTCTTGCTTACATAAAGAATGAAAGAGTTCAGACAATCTTCCAGATTACAAATGTTCCATATGAAGAATCAAGATTGTACTTCCATATAAATATTCCCTTCCTGGCTTGTGGAATAAAGCAGAGTGCTTGTATGTGAATATTACTCATTTCACTTCCTAAGCTATTGGCCAAATCAAGTAATTTAAATAATATCAGCATCAAAAAGATGGACCATTGCAACATCTCTTTGACTCTGTAAGGAAGACAAATGGAAACTGCACTAACATCTCCCACTGCTGTAAATCAATAAATATTTGGGTGCCCAAAGTACATGTCTCCTGTTGCCTTGTTTGTTTGCCCAAGAAGTTTCTAAATTGACCCATTTAATCTCTAGCCCTATTACCTCCTTTCCCACTTCCCATTTAAATGGCAGGTATTTTGGGAGACATCTGAATTTGCCACACTGCTTATATAGTCTAGCTAGCAATGATTCTTTCCTTTCCTATTGGTCTTAACTGTTGTAAAAAGATTGATGTTATGTGATGCTGAACAGAAGCACCTACTGCTCTTTTAATGCTTTTTATTGTATGTTTGTCTAAAACGAAAACCAGGGGCAAAACTGAAACCCTTAAATTTGCCTATTTAATTTGTTCTTGTGGCTAGTGTCTTTAACCAATATGCTTTATTCTACCATTAAAATGATCTCTCTTCTCTTCATCTACCTATCTCTAACATTATGTATTATAACACAAAATAATGTGTAGCAGATAATTGTTGAAGGCTTAGACATCCCAGGGGTGGGGGAATTGTATAATAGTACATGATAAAGAAGCACCGTAAATCTCTGCATCAAAGTACCTCAACCATCTTCATATATTTATTCCTCAGGCCTCATTTCTCACCATACTATTGTATTCCCTTTATCCTCTCATCTCCAGATATTAGTCAAAGATCTACATATCCCTTTTATACTTTTAGATAAAATAGTTTCCTATCTTAAAATAGATCACTATTTTTGTATCATAAAATTTATTGAAGTGTTTTACATTTAAAAAAAATACAAATTTAGAATATTTAAGTCAAATGAAGACCCAATCAGCAAAGCCATGTAAATAGGAGACATCTTTTTCTTTTCTGCATTCTGGATATGGACAGAGCAACCTCTAGGGGTTGCGGATGTCAGAGAAGGTTTTTCTGTTACATCTGTGAGATGTGCTACATACAATGGTTTTATAAGATCTCACAATTGTTCTAGGATTTTCATCTAATACTGGCTATAAACCTTGTTCTTCTCTTACTGGGAAAATTTCAAAGGTGCAAAAGTTGCATGTGAATCAAGAAAGCTCCATGGAGTTCAGAAAAACTTTGAACTCCAAGTGGCAGGGAACAGAATTGAAAATTTCACAAAAGCACCTTTATTCTTAGGGTCAGCTCAGCAGGGACCAGGCAGTATAAAACAGGTGAGAATGAAAGCTAATCAAGAAAGGAAACCCTTTCAAACAACAACATCTGTCACTAAAGTCATGATTCACAATCAGGCTACTCGTAGGGTCGGTTCTTATTTTAACCACAGCGTCCTTTTTGGTTTTCCCTGATGTTCATAGCCAGTTCAGAGGAATGTTTCACTATAGGTTTCCTTCTATGTCATAAATAAATCAGCAAGATAAAAATAGCTGATTCTCCCAAAGTTAAAGCAAAATGAAAGTCAGGTTTTCAGATGCCTTTCTCTACTCTTCTTTCTAATTTCCTAGTATCATCTAGATAATTCTTAGGGCAAGAAATTTTCAAGAATAAGTACAGGCTGATTTGAAAGAATAAATTTATAAAGTTGACTATTTTAAGTCTAGGACTGGTCAGTGTTTTACTACAAATCCAACTAATTTTGACCTCCTTTTAAAAAACTTACTTGTTTTATAGACATCTTTGAGCATATTGAATTCTATCTCTCTCATTAGAAGAGAGAACTTCTGGTAAAATTTTTAAGATACTCAAGGCTATGAAAATAAGCAAAATACAGGTTTTCTACTAGTGTCTTATGGATAAAATATCCCTGAATTTTAGGGAAGCATTTGTAGGAGAGAATTATCAGTGAAAGTCCACAAGTTGGGGCCTCCCCGGTGGCGCAGCGGTTGAGCACTGCGCTGTGGAGCTGTCGGCAGCGGCGACGCGAGTTCGACGCCCGGCCGGGGAGAATCCCACATGGTGGGGCAGACCTCTCCTGCCTCGCCCGCTGCTCCCCTCAGCAGTGTACTTCTGATCTGCCTGTTCTGCTCCCCACTCTGTCTCTGGTGAACCCTCTCGCTGCCCCACGCCTCTGGCTTGTACCCCAGCTTGTATGTATAAATAAAATAAAATCTTAAAAAAAAAAAAAAAAAAGAAAGTCCACAAGTAGGGAAGATTTGGGGAAGCATGTTCTGTTTTTCACCTCATTATATCACATCTATAATTTCAGGAATTTATTTAGTATTTAGAGACAAGTTGTTCTGTTAATGACTGCCATTTTTCAGAAAGACACAGAAGATATTTTCATACCATATATTTTTTATTTTACTGAGATTGTCTTATACCTTTAATAAGTGGAACATTCATTTGATATAGAGATTAATGTGGTTATTCTGGAATAAACTAGAGCACACTATTCCACATTCATTACACTTCACATAACATTTCAAACACTGAAGACTCAATTATCTTTATCCACTTATTTATTTACTTGGTGATTCTGAATGTTTGCGAGAATTTATCTTTTAATCTTAGAGTTCCATGAGTCATTCCACAATTTACTTTAAAATGTCACCATAACTGTCAGCTTTGTCTTTGACTCTGGAAATCTGGAAAGACCATCACTTCCAACATTACACCAATGAAAAACTGCATAATCTACAACTACAACCTTTTCAAACAAATTAAAGAGCTGAACTTATAGGGAAACCAACCAACCCAAATTATAAGACATTCTTCCAAGCAGAGTAAATATGAGTACTTGCTTATCTAAGGAAGACAAGTCATCATACAAATCAGTAAGAATAATTTTTAATTTGTTTCTGCTTTCTCAAGGTTGATCGCGGGCTAGCATGAAAATAAGAAACAAAAAGGCTGGAGACTGCAAACACAAAAGAAATCACCACAACTCTTAGACTTATCTTTATTAACATCACCATGTACTCAAGAGAAATACTGGGGCTGGTAAGATGATTACAAGAACACTGGTACTGTGGTCAAAATACCTCAATGACCAATTACAAATAGGTTTGAAAAAACTTAAGGAAAACATAGAAAGTGTTAATCGAGAAATAAAAAATATGATTAAAGAAGTAGACAATAAAACACAAAAGTTCAGTATGAAAACAAGGAGATAAAGAAGAGAGGACAGACTATCAGAAATTAAGTAAATGAAGAATGAGAGTGAGAGAGAGAACGTAGTGAGGAAAAAAAATGAAAGAACATCAGAGACCTATGGGGCTATAAAAAATATCAAGCTGAATAATTACTTAAAATGAAGATACACAGGATATGTTCAAGATTAATGGAGTTAAACTAGAAGGCAATAAAAATACCAAGAAAATGTGCAAATGATTGAGTACAAAACACCCCCCACAAAAGAAAACCCCAGCACTGCTAAACAAGTATTATTCCAAGAGATTTAAATAGATGTTCTAAATTAAATAGAATTGAATAATATGTTACAAACAACATATTACAACCTGTGGTAGACAGCTAAAAAATTGTTGAAAATTCATAGTACTAAGTGCATTTCTTAGAAAAGAGGAAAATTTTAAATCAATGACCTTTTCCATATTAAAAACTTAGAAAAAGTGGACAAAACTGAACAGGAAATAATAAAAATCTAAGGAATAATGAAAAAAAAACCTGGTGAAATAGAGAAAGTCAATGAAACAAAGAGCTCATTTTATGAAATATCAATATAAGTGATAAACAGTTAATGTGACTGACAAAGGGAAATAGAAATTTCAAATAAAATGTAATATTGGTCTAGTTCATCTATTGTTCTAGTATCACTGTAGACTGCAGATATTCAAATAATAATAAAGACATTCTATGAATAGTCTATGAATACCCTTATCAACATAGCTTACCTAGATCAATTCCTTTAAAGGCACAGACAGCACAAGTCAGCCAATATGATGTCTAATTTAAATAGCCCAATAACTGCCAAGGACAGAAAATAAGGAAGACTATAAAATAACTTAGCAACACCATCAATCAAGTTCCTCTCCTACATTTAATAGGTAAGTCAAGTCAACAATAGCAACATAGGCTTTATCAGGCGCATATGAAGCATTCACTAAAAGAACATTCAGGCAAAAAAGTGGAAAACATTGCTTTGAAAGTGTGACATTTTAATAAAACATATGGTGGAGTTGTGTTAACATGACCAAACAAGGATAACATACTAAGAAAACTAATACAGTGAAAAAATTTCAGGGTTCAATTTTTTTTCAGGCTATGTTTGATTTGTCTGAATAGATACTTAGAAAGTATCTTTAAAAGAAGAATGGATAATAGTTTTTAAGTAGTAGATATAACATTCTTAAGTATTATAAAATAGAACCTGATTCCAGGAACAAAGATTAAAATATCCCAGAGCTGAGCTGGGAATGGTTGTAATAGTACTATTCCTGTTAAGACCCATTTTAAGCTAAAGGTAAATTATATCCCCAATATATAAACGAAATGTCTAGAGCTGAGAGCTGAAAGCTAAAATAACTGGTTAAAGCTTAAAAACACATTAGATAGGATTAGAGACTAAAGAATTGCTGGGTTGTAATATCTGGGAAAAATTCTGCAAACTAGCAGAGTGAAACAGAGATAAAAATTACAAAAGAAGAGATTAGAAAGAAAATTGAATGAAGAAATATTGAAGACAAAATGATTTAGAGTTGTAGTGCTCAGTTTTAACTGCCATAACAAAACACCATAGAGTGTATAATGTAAACAACAGAAATTTTTGCTTACAGTTCTGAAGCTGGGAAGTCCAAGATCATGGTGCCAACAAATTCAATTTCTAGTGAGAGTCCCATTGTGGATTGGAGATAGCCACCTTCTGGTTGTGTTCTCATATGGAACAGAGAAAAATAGCAATCGCTTTGGTGTCTTTTCTTCTAAGTGCACTAATCCTATCAAAAGTGCCCTGCCTGCATCTACACCTATTTACCTTCCTAAAATCCCCATCATATGTTAACACAGTGGGGGTTAGGGTTTCAAAGTAGGAATTTGAGGATACACAATTCAGACCATGACAAACATTTTCAATTATTTATAAAAGGCATCAGTCTCATGGATTCAGGAAGTCAAAAACCCCAATCAAGACAAAGAATAGTTCCTCATCAAGACACATCATACATAATTAGCTCACCACCAGCTTAGAAAAGATATTTAGAACAGTCACAGAGAAAATAGATAATCTAAAATAGGGTGAAAATTCCACTGATTGCTGTTTTCTCAACAAAAATAATAGAAACCAGATGACTAAGACTAATAATATCATATATGTTAATATTGTTATCCACCCAGAATTCATCTGACAAAACAGTCTTTTGACAACAAAGGCAATTTAAAGACTTATTCAGACAAAGGAAAGCACAGTTTTCGATCAACCAAGACTTACTAGAGTAAATGCTAACTATATAGTTCAGACAGAAAGTAATCTCAGGAGGGAGATTTCTGAGGCATAGACTTATGACCTATCAGGGCACAGGGGAAAATCCCTTATCCTTCTAAGTTCTTTTTTGGGCTACATGAGTAATCAAAATAACATCAAATAGGTTAGCAAAGGAAAAATCACCTAAGGAAGATAAAATGATTATGAAGATCCTGCCATCAGTTAGGGATACAGAGGTATAAATACTGAATTGAGAGGCCTGAAGTGCTAAGGAGAGAGAAGGGAGAGATCTAACATGACAAGAAGGGATTACTTCATCTGTACCAATTAAGAAGAGAATCTCAGGCAGAGAAGACATATTTCCTGATAAACATACCTGGATGATACCTTCCAAACCATGAAAGGAAAGAACAATGATTGCTTCCTCAATTAGGTAAAGGGCAAATGTCTGAAACAAGAATGAAACATTCTTAGTCTCTAGGCTCTCTCAACTCTTAACTTAAAATCTCAATTCTTCAAGACATCAAAGAACTCCTGAGTTCCTTAGAGTGTCAATTGACTTATAGTTCCTCATATCTAGATGCCACTCATCCAGAGAAGCCCCCACTCTGTGAGTATTAAAGCAAGCACCGATGATCCTTTGGGGAGTGTGATCTCACAGACAATGAAAATGGTAAATATATGGGTAAACCTGAATCATGTCTTATAAAGCAAAAGTAATACTAGTCATTAAAAAATATCAATGCAAATCTAAAATAAAAGCAACAAAAATAATGGTATATTCTTTTAGTATTTATAGTTGAAATGCTCTACACACCTTGTAATATTTGAGAACAAGAAAAATATGGAAGTTGTGACTATGAACTAAATATGCAGATCAAAATATCTAAAGCAATAAAATCATGGAAACAAAGCATGTAATTGTTAGGGGAGGTACCAGCTTCCTTACCCACATTTACATGTCTTGGACTAGCTACTGGGAATGACAGAGCTGAGCAGGCAGGTGAAACTATGCAGGGTGGAAGGCCGGTGGGCTCTAGGAAGAGCTCACTTGCTTCTCAGTCCTTGACTCGTACCCCAGCACTGTTTAAAGGGGACTTGGAGAAGACAAATGGAGGAAAGACATAAAGAGATATGGAAGTAAGAGATCTGTGGGAATAATGAAAATGGCACCCTTTATCTTGATTTGGCATCTCCTTTTGTCCCAAATTTCTGGGATCTGCTTCAGAACCACTTTCTTATGGTTCCCTGCTGAAGGTACCTTAGACAGGTGTCATGCTTTCAGAATTCAGCAGCCCCCACTTCAGGTCTACCCTGACTGGTCAGGTATTTACCCATGAGGAAATAAGTACTTTGGGTGTTGTATCGAAACACTAATATCCTTTTTTCTCCTCTCTCGATACACACTAACTCTAGTAAAGGCCTTTCACATTAAGAATTTGTTTTTACACAAATTGTAAAACAATTGTAAAACAATTGTAAAATCTTGTGGTGGCTACAAGATTCCATTTTAGAAAGTATACCCCATTAGTATGGGGACCTCTGGGTACTCCTCAGTCACATGGTAACACAACCTTCAAAATAAAGAGTTTAAAAAATAATCAAATTAAGGTAAAAAATGAGAGAAACTTTAAAAAAAGGTAGAAATAGTATAAAATAAAGTTATAAAGATAAATCTAAATGTGGTAGTATAACTACAATAAATGTAAAGGAACCAAATGTTACATTTAAAAGGGAAAAAAAAAAACAAAAAACTGTCCCTGTAGGTAAAACATTTTTTTTAAATCCAGGTATGTTATAAGAAAGATATGACTTACGCAAAAGATAAAAGAATATAAAAGATAATAACCATAAAAGTCATTCTCAAATTAAGGTTGGTATAACAATATAAATAATAGATAAAGATTTAAGGCTAAAAGCAGTACTAGAGAAAATTAAAATCTCTGGATATTGATAAATTTCAAATTCACCAAACACGGAATGGACCACGGTGGTTGACTACTGAGACTGGGAGAACTGGGAGAATGGGAAAGGCTCAGACAGGAACAGTGCTTTTAAATAACATAGGAACAGAAGGGACAAAAGAGCTTCCAGAAAACCGAAGTGTTTTGCTGAAATGCTGCTGAGCTAGCCACCACCTAAGGTAAGATCCAGTTACAAGATAGTCAGGGAACAGAAAATCTACCATCATGAAACTTTCCAACCATCTAGTGCCTAATCAATAGCCTGGCACATTGGGCAACGGGAAGTCTGACAGGATATAATGTAAACAAGCCTGGAGTAAATGGGCATCCTCCTCGGACCCCCTCCTGCTGTCAGGAGTTCCTCCTGCTTCAATATATCCAAGTTTGTTTGCTCTCACGTTTGGTGTGGCAGCTGTTACTCTTCAACCATCCTACACATCCAGACCCACGAGCATCCCTTCTAACACTAAGGGTGCTTGGGTGGTGAGTGTGGTGTGTTAACAACACTGGAGCCAATATTATCTCAATAAATAAAACAACAATAATAATATTTTAAAAGAACAACAGATATAAAACTGTATAATAGTAGCCTTAAAACATATAAAACAAACATCGATAAGACTTTTTAAAAAATGACCAATCTATCATCATGGGGAGAAATTTAACATCTATTATTAATTGATAGATAAAATAGGTGAAAAATAAGCAAATATACAGAAGGATTTAATGAATATTTAAAGATAATGCTTAAACCATTCTTTAGAAACAGATAAGGTGATTAGGTGAACTTGCTCTACTTATAATGAAAATAATTATAGAGAAAACATCAAACATTTCAGACATGTAAAATTAAACAAAGCCACAGAATAAATTGAAAGTTATCTATCATAGTGAAATTGATCAGGCAAATGAGGAGCCCCATGTTGGGCGCCAAAACTGATACCAGGCAAATGGAGCTTCAAAATTAGCCAAAGGCAGTGCCCCACTTGCTTACTGGTCACTATCTTGGTTCTGCACAAGCATGCACAATTGCAAGACTACTCAGGCTTAGGGAACAATAACAATGAGATTTACTTAACAAACAGGGAAAAGCAAAGAATTACTTAAGTCAACATATGCCCGTTTACCTTACTTAAAGCAATGTCCAATCCTTTAACTTCCAGAAATCCCAAAATGGTGTCTTTTTTCTTCTGCAGACGCACAACAATCAGACTGTAGGCCAGGATACAACTCACAAGGACAACACAGAACACAACTGGAGATTCTCTCAGAACTGCTGTGGTGCCCCAGCACAGCACCAGGCCAACAACACTGCAAACAGCAACTACAGCGGCCAGACGGCCCAACAGCTTGCGCTCACAAATTTTAGGAAGGCGCCCGCTTCGGGCCTCCGCCTTATTCCTTCAGCTGCAGTGAAAACAAAACTGGGAGTAGTTTCCGTTGCTTAGCTACTTGCAAAGCCTCCAAAGTCACTGGTCCCAAAGTCACTAAAGATTTCAAAAACACTCAATTCAAAACTCTTCAGCGACTGCTTCTTTTTCTACATCATGGTGACTGATTCTTTTATTCCTGCATCATGGCAACTACTTCTTCTATTCCTCCATCATGGCGACTAATTATTTTTTTCCTACATCAAAATGATTGCACTATATAAGACAGCTGGGTCTGGAACATTTTAGATGCGCTTACATACCTCCTCCCATTTCAGTGTTACGAAAAGTTAGCAGCATTGTGGACAACAGAACTCTGACCACTTTTGAAGATTTGCTAAAACCACCATCTCTGAGGCACAGTCAATATTTGCTTGAACTTGCAGTGCCTGAAAATTTCTATTTTCCAACATAAGGTATCTATTTGACTTGACTCACAGCACAATTCACAAGAGGAGTTGCAGCCCACTCCTAGGGCATCTGCAAGACAATAGCAAACTGCAGGCAACATCTTAGTTGCCTAAGGTTGTAATTTCAGTTAAGGCAAACAAGAATTGAAAAAGAAATCCTGGAGTACTAGGTGAATTTTAAGAACTAGGGAATTTTTTAAAGTTCAGGCATATTCCTGAGAATCTAATATTCTCTGTGTTATCCACATGTACAGGGAATACATGAGAAAGGAGAAGACACCAGTCACTTTGAGACCTCCCTTGGAGAGGGAAAAGTAAGTCATGTAAACCACCTGCCTGAAGTTTACAGAAGTACGCATTTAGATACCCTTAGCCAAGAGTGGAAAATATGCAGGTCAGCTATTTAAAGGAGGCCTCTTGACTAATTATTGGCTTACCATTAATTTATACTGACCCATCAGGAGGTCAGCCTTAAAAAAAAATAACAAAGAGAACAAACTGACAGATCTCTTAAGCCATATACTGCAAAGAAGACAAATTCTAAAATATTAATCCAGCAAAGTTTGAAATAAATAACAGCATTAAGAAGGACAATAATAGCCACAAAACAAAACAACAACAACAAAAAAAAAACTTTGGGAAGTAAAGAATCACATCAGAGGAGATAAGTTACATAAAATGGGCAGTTTTTAACAAAGAAAGAAGTAGGCAGAAAATGTGACTGAATAAGTACAGATTTTTCATTAAGTAAAGATTTTTAAATTAGCATTTTACATGTTTAAAGAACTACAAGAAATATTGTATTAAGACTAAATAGCTGGTACAACAATGCTCTCTTACCAATGACAGAATATCATTTAAACAAACAAATTCTAAATATGAGCCAAATGGAAATTCCTAATTTGAAATATAGAATGATGAAACAATTCACTAGAGGGACTCAACAATGTATTTAAATGGCAGAGGAAAAAAAAATATATCAGCTAGCATGGAGACAGACCAATAGTAATCTACTGGTCTGAGTGAAAGAATGAAGAAAAATGTACAAAATATTAGGCATGTGGGACATCATCAAATATACTAACAATAAGCATACTAGGACTCTTAAATGAAAACTAGAACATGAAGAGGGCAGGAAAACATATTTGAAGAAACAATGGCCAAACCTCACTTTTGATTAAAAATATTTATCTACACATTCATGAAACATGAACTCCAAATGGATTAAAAAAGTTGTAGATCCAAATGGACATGGACAGTCAAATTGACAAGAATCTTAAAAAGAAAACGATTCGAAAGCAGCCAGAGACTAACAACAGGTAGTCATTATATTAAATTTGTCATTAAATATCAAGCATTTACCAAGCATTTGGTATATATTACAACATTTTATTGTTTAAATGGTTACAGCAGCCTGATATGGCAATTTTATTATGATAATTTTATAGATGAAGAAATTCAAGTTTAGAAATATTAAAGTCTCTTGACATTTGATTAAAGATTTCATTCCCAAGCCTATATTCTTAGTTTCTATCTAACCAGTAAAGCAGCATCCTACAGTAAGAAAGAGCTGCAGAACTGCTGAGAGTGAGGGTGACAATAGGCCATAGAGGAGCCAGGAAGACTATGGCCTCCTCACCAGGACAGTTAAATAAATGGTGAAGGCTGGACCTTCTGAGAGTATTAGCATAACTCTGAGTGGCGAAATCTAGTGGATTTGTTTTCTATTGCTGTATTTTAACCATGCTATCTCAGGACGGGTGTTGTGCGATCAAGAGAGAGATCTGAAAAAAAATTATACTTTTATTATACTCACAGTTCCTGAAGAGAATGCAGCTCACCAACCAGGGTCTCTGGGGAAGCCTTGAGATGGATCAGTGGGCAAGGTGAGAGGGGACTACCGGCAAGCTCCTTTGCTAAGTGTTTCTATAGAAAGAATGGGAGAGGCTAGAGGGTTTAGGCTTGACTAATTTGAATAATTTCTGCAGGCTGTGGAGCACAAGCACTGGCTGATTGCTTAGTACCTATGCCTGGGGGTAACTAAGGTGGGTGTACAAAGGCCAGGAATGTGATAAATGAGGTGATTGGGTAAGTGGGCCGAGCAATTTAAGAAGGAAAACTGACCTGCCTCTAGTCAGAACTTTAACACTTGCTCAAGAAAGCCTTTTAAAACTCTTACTGCATCCAAGTTACCACAAATCTAGATGATTAAAAGGAGATAGGCTTATCTCACAGTTTTGCTTATCAGGAGCCCCATGAATTCAGCTGATTACTCTGTTTAGCAATCAAGGGGTCTGTGGGCTTGCAATCCTTCCTGAGGGCTTGGGGTGGGGGCGGGATTTTGCTTCCACAGTCACACAGTAAGATTCAAAATGTTGTAGATCCAATTGAGAAAATATAGAGTCAAACTGACAATAATTTTAAAAAGGAAATGATTTGAAAGCAGCCAGAGATTACCAATTCATCATTTACAAGTGATGTATGGGATGGCAAAACTCAGTTCTAGCTGATTATAGACTGAAGTGCCTATTTCCTTGCTCGTTTTGGACCCTGGGGGTGTTGCTTAGATTTTGGACAATGTCTGCATGCCCCAGCTAAAGAATCCCCTTCAAAGACAACAGTACCACAAACATTTCTTAATGCTTCAAACCTCTTTGACTTCTCCTTCTGCCTCAACCCTCCTCTACTCCCAGCCACAGAAAGTCCTCTGCTTTGAATGATTTACCTATTTCGATTGGTTCTACCTAGGTAACTCAGGTGTCTTTCATTTCAAAATCTTTAAACACATCTGCAAAATCCCATTGCCATGTCAGGTAACATATATAGATGCCATGGAGTAGGATGTGGGCCTCTTTGGGAGGTCATTATCATACCTTGTAGTGGTAGCAAGGCACACAGCAGGTTTTCTATGATCTGGGCAGATGGGTCAAGGAGGAGTCCTGGAGCTCTCGGTAGCTTCTTCAGGCTTTTAGTGATCCTTCTACAGGAGGCAACCAGGTGCAGGGCAGGCAGGGAGGCTGGGGGCTTGGGAGTGGGGTGGGCAGGAGGCTGGCAGGCCTCCTAGCCCCTGGCAAATCTTTACTCTTTCAGAGCTCTCTGGTGTTCTCTCAGGGTCTCTTCGTCGGACTCTATTGTGCTCGGCTGCACGATCCTAGGCCGTGCACTCCTCTGCTGTCACTCTTATAGGCTCAGTCTCCATGCAGGTACACCCAGTTATGCGCACCCAAGCAATATTCCAGGTGCCACCATCAGGCAAGTGTGTAAAACCACAGGTGTCAATCACTGGTGCTAATGGTGGGAGGGCGAAAAACCTGATCACTTCCATTTACCCTACATATCTATTACTCTTAAAGTAATATGAGCATTCAGGTTTGTAGCTAGCATACAATGTCAGTCCGCTTGCCTTCACTGTTTCACTGCTTGTTGAGCAACCCCGGTGCCTGGCACCCTGCATCATACACAAAAGAGGGAAAAAAAAGAAAAAAAAATAGACATCTAGAGATATTTGAGGCAGAGAGTCTAACCAATGTGGGAATTCAGATTATAATCCCCTTTATATCTTTTTTTAGCTTGCTTAGCCACTTGCTAGGATAATAAATGAGCTTAAATAAAAGGTCGGTATGGTTTCTAAATTCTACTTTTGCATTATTTAGTAACAGGGTGGTCCATGGGAAAAAGGAAGGTTCCAGGTTTCCTGCCCCACCTAGAGGAGTGTAGAGCTGAGCAGGAGAGAAGTGGGAGAGGAGACTGGAGAAAAAAAGCAGGATGGAGAGCAAGGAGACCTGGAGGAGGCACATGGAGCAGAGAGACATGTGAAGAAACTGCTTGTTTCTTGGTCCTGGACTGGTGGAAACAGATGTGGGTGAGAGACCTGTGAGAGGCTAACAATGGCAGCTTTTCTCTTGATTTTGATGTTGCTCTTTTCCTCCCAGACTTGTATGACTGTTTCTGACCCTTTTCTATGGGCCTCTGCCAGAAGGTACTTTAGACTTGTGGCAGGCTTTCAGGCCTCAAAAGCCCTGCTTTGGGCCAACCCTGTTTGGCTGGGCATTTACCCATGAGGGGATACGTAACTATGGGTGCTTGACCTGGAAACTATATCCTTTGTCTTTTCTGCATTGCAAACTAATTGTATTAAAGTTCCTTTACATTCATGGCCTTATATGTTTTGTCCTAACGTGGTGGATGGCAGAATCTATTTAGAACAGGCAGGTTTGGTGTTCTGGGGTGCCCCTCTCCCTGCCCTGCAACAATTTCATAGAAGCCATTCTTTCTGTTTTTATTTTTGCCACAATTTAAGTAAGATTGAGCTTGAAAATAATATTAGAAACTCAAATGTAATAATTGGTGATAAAGATGGTAGGACACATGGAAATCTTCTGGAAAACTTAAAATTTAGAGCAGTATTAGTTACCTGAACATTGGTATTTTTTCTGTGATGAAATCCTGACTTGCTGTCACTGCTTGCTTTCATTTTTTAGAATCTGACTACAGCAGTGCTTTTCCTGCCTCCTCCCATTCATCGTTTATTTTAAATCTTACTGTGTCTAATTTTTAAATTAAAGTTATCATAACATGTGGGTTCAAAATGAACAAATACATATACATGTATGCATGCGTATGTTTGCATGCACGTATAGAGAAAACATAGTATATACAGGGTTCAGTACTATGTAGTTTCAGGCAATACCTGGGGGTCTTGGAATGTGCCCCTCCAGGATAAAGTGGGATTACTGTTTAAGAGAAGTTCATGGATGAAGATTGGATCATGCTGGATATAGATGATATTGATTATATTGGAACCTGAAATAATCAAAGCTTAGAGAAGTGCTTTTTCTTGGGATGTGATGTAGGAGAAAAAGCCCTAGAGGGAAAATGGAGGGAGATCTAATTTGAAGACCAGCTGCGTCAACAGTAATGAACCTTGCAAACCACTGCTTCTCTCAGCCTCACATTTCATGTTGTCACTTCTATCAACTAGTAATTTTTAAGTCCTCAAAATGTAATGGCATTTTAAACTTAATACACATAATCCTTTATCTTCAATAATGCACATAATACAGCTGTTTGAAGTATTACTTTAGGAATAAAATTGAGGAAACAAAATATTTAAGTATTATCAAAACGGTGAAGCAAGAGTCAAAAATAGATGTTTGAATCCATAACAATGAATTTTCTCTGATTGCTTTATTACAATGCTATTGGTTTGTTTAATGTCTCTGTGTGTCTCAAGATGATAACATAATGCAATCTAGTTAATAGTTTATTATGTGGTTTCCTTGTCTACTTGATGTCTACATGATGACAAATATTTCCTGTTTTAGAGCAAACTTCTTTCCAACCAGATTGATGTTGATCTAGCATAAGGTAGATGGTGCTTTTCATTTGAGAAAAACATTTGGCTTTCTCTCAGAGGGTACTTTTTTTTTTTTTAAAGATTTATTTATTTATGCATACAAGCTGGGGTACAGGCCAGAGGCATGGGGAGGCAAGAGGATTCACCAGAGACAGAGTGGGGAGCAGAACAGGCAGATCAGAAATACACTGCTGAGGGGAGCAGCAGGCAAAGCAGGAGAGGTCTGCCGTGCCATGTGGGATTCTCCCCAGCTGGGCTTCGAACTCGCATCGCGCGCTGCCGACAGCTCCACAGCTCAGCGCTCAACTGCTGCACCACCAGGGAGGCCCTCTCAGAGGGTACTTTGACCACTTTTTCTGCTACCTTCTCCCCCTACTTTTATTTGCATGGTATCATATGCCCTTTGTCCATTTCCACAGGCTATCTGTAAGTTCTCAGTGTTTCAGCCCACACTGATGTGTCCTTACCTTCAAATTCCCTAAATAAAACTAGGTTTTTCAAGGAAATCGTTCACGGTGTTTAGTCACATTTATCGATCCAATGATCATGAATTTGGGAAAAGGAATCTTAATCTCTAAATCAAAATACTTTTTAACCAGATTTTTTTCTCATTCCAAATGAGGTGTTGGTACTATAGTAAATGCCTGCCCCCAAGCAGGTGGTCTATGCATGGAGCAGCCCTGCTCCAGTACACTCCTCACATAAGCAGCACTTGCAGAACAGTAGTGTGTGGCTTTCCCTCATCAGTCTTTCACTAAAGGCGAAGGGAAAGAATACTTAACACAACTGAATGAGCTTTCATTTATTGGCAGAAATGATAGTATTTGAAGGTGATTGCTAAGAGATTTGGAATTTTTACTGAGAATTCTGGGAAGTTAGAAATTTCTGGTTTATATTTTAATCACTGAGAAGAAATCTTCCTCTTTGGAGACAAAATCTGCCTACTAATTCCTAAAAAATATCAGTGAGTTATGATGGTTCAATTTTCTTATTTATATGATTTCCTTTCTTGATGCAACAAAATAATGGAAACTATTGAAGTAGGAATGTGTTGTTTTCCTCTTGTATATATATATATTTTAGGCAAATCACACCATATTACTTTTTAGAAGAAAAACCAGTTACCTCAGAAAGTCAGTCTCTTGGGTCACCTTATACTGGCTATCTGGAATCCTAGGAGTTTATTCTAATATACATAGAGCATCACAATCCATAAACCCAATAATATATATAGCACAAAAGTAAGGGGTGTTGACTTTTGCAATACAAATACAATTCAAACTTTGGTAAAGTAATATTTTCTCAGAATATTTTAAAATATTACATGTTAGGCACATGGGTTTAAGTCTCAGTACTATGAAGCTGTAATCAGCCACTGCAGCATGAGTTTGATCCTCAGCCAGGGAGCTTCCTACATGGCAGAGCAGACCTCTCCTGCCTCTCCTGCTTCTCCCTTCAGCAGTGTATTTCAGTCAATCTGCCTGTTCTGCTCCCCACTCTCTCTCTTTGGTGAATCTTCTCACCACCCACACCCCTGGCCTATACCCCAGCTCTTGTATGCATAAAATAAATGAATCTTTTAAAAAAATACATGTTACAATATTTTCTAAATACATTTAGAATATTTCTTAAATCATCTCTATATTTTCTTAAATATCAAATTTAAAGAACAAGATCCTTATGTTGGCACTTAGGATATTGTACAATCTTGAATAATGTAACTTTATTCTATTTCTCATTAAGATGCAAACTTGAGTTCTTCTCATGACTCTGATGCCTAATTTCCAATGTTCCATCTTCTTATTAATCCATGTTTTTGACCTTCTGCCTTCATATTTGCATATCTTGGTAACTACAAGAATCCATCTATTCTTATTTCTTTGACTTTCTGTGTATGAAAACACCAATGAAGAATTGCACTATTCATAAGATAGTTCATTATTTTAATTTTGTTATATTTGAAATATATTACCTGGGGTTTCAGAAGTCTTCAAAGGTATCCATAGAATTATTATTCCATGCTACTCCCCCACTCAAACATCTTTCAAATGAGTGCTGAATGTATAAAAATTCTAATATATTTGGGTTCTTTTTATGTGAAAAGTAGATAGAACTGTGTTACTCCTAGACTATTAGAATATTTAATACCATACGTGAGTAGTAATGGGAATCTAAGAGCTTTAAGCTATTAAAATAGTTTCTTTAGTTGAGAAAAGTTGTTGAAAGTCCCATAGTCAGGAGCGGAGTCCTTTAAAGTATATTTAGTATATTTTCATATCCTGGGAACTTAAGGTACTGTTTTATTCCACTATCTTATTAGGTCTTTTGGAGAGGGGAGAGAAGAGCACATAAAGACCTTATATTTATTTTAAATGACACCAAGCTTATTATATGCAAATGTATTGACCCCCTTCTTCTTACCACCCCTAACCTAGTTAGTTATTGAGACTGAAACACAACCAGCTAAAACGCGACTTTGTCATAATTGCATAAATATAATTGGTCATTAATTCTCAACTCTCGTGAACACTCATTTGACAGAAATTGCCATTCTCTCCTGTCAAAAGCATGCCTCCCCGTGGTAGTGCACCTTGCTTTGTCATGAAAGAATCAACCTTAGCAGGAAGGGCTGATGAGCAGTAGTTGTGGGATGGGGCATGAGTAATTTGACAAAGCTGAAAAGTTCCCTGAGAATTTCTGATGGTTCTCTATTCTCTTTCCAAACCCTTTGAAAAATCACAATATATATTTTAAATGAATTCATCCAAGATATGTTAACACTGTAAAGAACTGGATGCCAAGATGATACTTTTTTTTTGTCCAGACTATATTTCCTGACATGGAGAATTCTGATTTCCAGTATAGGACATATGTCTCTCTTTCATCTACTCTAGACAGTACCTTTCTTTCCTACCCCTCTTCCTCCTTCCCTTCTCCCTTCCTCTTTTTCCCCTCCTTTTTCCTTCTCTCCTTACTTCCTCCCTTTTTCCACTTCTGTTCTTCCTTCCATGCTCCTACTGACATCTCTTTCTTGCTTTTAAAATAGCACTATGCCTCTAAATATCAAATTGCACTTAGTTCTTTCCCTTCCCATCAGCTTAGGTTACCCTCCAAGCAGAGGTTATTTTATATTCATCTATTTCCGGTATTTCATAAAGATCAAGTGTATCATACATGACTGATAAATGTTGAGAGAAGGCAAATAAGGAAAATTGATGATGGAGACAGGAAAGGAAAAAAACTTTCCCGTGAAGGCTCAGTTGGTAAAGTTCAGAAAACTACAAAAGGGGTACTGGGCAAACTGGGTACTAGAAACTTAAGGAAGACAAAAGGTAAGGAACAAGGAAAATACTTTGCAACTGTAAAATTTTCTCCTGGGATTATCAACAAGTGAAGTTTTATGGATGAGCAATCCACGTAGCTACACAAGTTCACATGGTTAGGAAGGCACTATGCTGGTTTAGTGTTTTCCAGTTGTAATGAAACACAATTTTGAATAAGGGATCCCTCATTTTCTTTTTAAACTGAAAAATTATATAGTTATTGCCTCTTTAGCTCCAGGTAGCACTTCAGAAACTCACGTAATTACAGCACCTCAAGGGAGTAAGACTTTTACTGTGGCTTCAATTAAAGCGCTATGAAAGTCATGTCTCAGGACTACGCTTTAATTTCTCCTATACATCGGGGCCTCCGTGGTGGCGCAGCGGTTGAGAGCTTCACTGTGGACCTGTCTGTGATGCGAGTTCCACGCCCAGCCAGGGAGAATCCCATATGGCACGGCAGACCTTTCCTGCCTCTCCTGCTGCTCCCCTCAGCAGTGTATTTCTGATCTGCCTGTTCTGTTCCCCACTCTGTCTCTGGTGAAGCCTCTCACTGCCTCTCTCCTCTGGCCTGTACCCCAGCTTGTATGTATAAATAAATAAATCTTTAAAAAAAAATTATCCCATACACCTTGGAACATCCGAAGCTGACAATGAAGGGAGAATTGATTTCAATATTTATTCCCTTGGAAAGGGAGATTTGTTCTTTTCCACTTGATGTAAAAATCATTCTTTAGGATACTTTGCAAGGAATGAAAGGAGTTAAACTAGGTTGAGGACAAATTAAATAGATTTTCTAGTTAGGCTTTTCGATGACTTACTCTGCCATTGATGGAATTGTTTTTTATTATGCTGCAGTCGACAATCTATTAAACAGTTGCAAACTCCCAGGGTTCAAATCCCACTTCTATCAATTACCATGCATGTGATCTTAGGCAAGTTCTATAAACTCTAAAAAATGAATGGTACTTTTATCATGTGTAAAGGTGTATCCAGCATATGCTGGATTCAGAATTTTTATGCAGAATAAAGGAGGATTAATGAGTTAAGAGAAAGTACTCACAGTGTAAGCGGACTGAGTCAAAGGCCGATGAACTGGCGCCCCCTACAGGGGTTTACTGTTAAAGGTGAATTGCAGCCAGGTGATCTGAAGCCCTGCCATGCGGGCTTCACGAGACCTGGGACAGGAAGGCGGGGCTAGGAGATTTTAAAAAGGGAAGAAAGGACGAGAAAGATTCAGACGCCGTTATGGAGAACTAAAAAAGGAACCGTCTTTATGTAGGACAAAAAGTAAGAGTTGATAGCTCGTCATAAGGTGAAAATGAAGATTTAGAGCCAGGGACTTTGGAGGCTTTGCAAGTAGCCGAAGAAAGAAGACAGATGCCCGAAGCAAGCCCCTTCTAAAATGTGTGAGTGCAGTCTGATGGGCTGTCTGGCCGCTGTAGCTGCTGTTTACAGTTTTCTTGGCCTAATGATGTGCTGGAGCATTAAGGTGGTTTTAAAAGCATTTTCAGTTGCGTCCTGTGTTGTCCTTGGAAGTTGGAACCTGGCCTAGAGTCTGATCCATGTGTGTCGAAAAGGAAAAGTCGTGGCGGGAAAGCTCCCTCAACATAAGAAAGAAGACGCCATTTTGAAATTGTGGCCTATTGTCTGGAAAAAGATCTTTACAACCAACAGTGGCAAAAAGATGCCACCTTTTTTATCTTTCGGGATTTAAAGAACTGGACATTGTTTTAAGTAAGGTAAACGGCCATATGTTAACTTTAGTAACTTTTGTTTTACCTATGTTAATTTTAGTAATGGTTTGCCTTTCCCTGTTTGTTAAATAAATCCCAATGTTTTTCCCTAAACCTGAGTAGTTTTATAAATGTGTGCGCGGGTGCAGAACCAAGATAGTGACTGGTAGCAACTGAAGCACTGCCTTTGTCTAAGTTTAAAAAGGCCTCATTTTTCCAGTATCAATAGCAGTACATTGTACATAGTAAGCCCTCAATGAAACTAATTCCCCTGATATGGCATACCAGGTTGTTGAATTGCAGAAAATTTGTGGATGAGGATTAGAATGCATTTGTAATAGGCAAGTAGAGAGAAGGAAAATAGCAAGATAAACACCTTGGCATGTAGAGGTCTAGTCTTCTGTATATTTCTAACTGTATATCCTTAAGCACATCTCCTGCTGTGTGTTAAGGGCTTTCTGCTGCCTATGAACAGCACTGGGAGTTAGGTCACTGAGTTGATGCTATGCTAAGACAATTTTTTTTAAAAAAATCTATTCCCTCTGATGTTTCCCCTTGACTCAGAACTGGAAATAGCAAGAGATTTTGAGAGCTCACAAGGAACAATGGACATTAACAGCCATCTGTAGTTCCCTGGGGCACCTGGGAGGCTCTTCTCAGAAGGATGTACCATCTGAGCTCTTGCCAGTGCTCTTTCCCTTCCTCTCACACTGATTCAACAGACGAAAGGCACACATATACTTATGCTCAGACTTCAGTAAAATTGTGAACTTGCTGGGATTGTCTCCTCTGTTCCTCTGTTTCTTTCTCTGAAACTATTCTTTCCCTGACTTGATCTATTAATTTTCTATGTAACAAATATATGAAATACCACTAGGGGCAGCACTATGTAAGTTCTGAGGATACAGTAAACAGGTTAGGTAAGGTGTCTGAATCCTTTGGCTGGGGTAATACACAGTAAGAGATAATTTTTTTAAATGCACCAAATTAAAGAGCACCAAGCTCTATGAAGTAAATTAACAGGGTGATAAGATAGTAAACAATTTGTGGAAAATGGTTTAGGGAGCATTTAAGGAAATGGAATTTGAACTGATCTAAAGGGTAAACGTTAGTTCAGTGTAGAATAATTAGAAAAAGAATATGCCGGGAAGAAGGAGTGGCAAGTTTAAATATCCAGAAGCAGGAAAGGAAATCAGTGTTTTGAAGAAACAGAGAAAAGGTAAACAATTCTGGATGTTAGAGAGACTGGGAAAACAGAGAGCATCAGGGTCCTGGTGAACATTCTGGGTCATGGTAAATGGGTTGGATTTAAATTTAAGGGTAGTTGGAAACCATTGAGTAACTTTGATCATTTTTTAAAATATCACTCATTGCAATGAAAGTGGCAAATATAGAAGCAAAGAGATCAATAGACATGATACTAATTTGCAAGAGTGGTGATAAGGACAGGGAGTAAAGAATTAAGTTTAAGAAATATTTGGGAGGTCTAACACACCCACTGCCAAGTAGTGATAGATTTTGTATGAGCATGAAGGAAAAGGACAGATTCAAAGGTAAGATCTAGGGCCTCCCCGGTGGTGCAGCGGTTAAGCGTTGTGCTGTGGAGCTGTCGGCAGCGGCGACGCGAGTTCGACACCTGGCCAGGGAGAATCCCACATGGCACGGCAGACCTCTCTTGCCTTGCCCGCTGCTCCCCTCAGCAGTGTATTTCTGATCTGCCTGTTCTGCTACCCACTCTGTCTCTGGTGAACCCTCTCGCCGCCCCACGTCTCTGGCCTGTACCCCAGCTTGTATGTATAAATAAAAAATAAATCTTTAAAAAAAAAAAAGGTAAGATCATATGCTTGACTTGAGCATGTGAAAGGATAATTGGTGGTAACGACAGCTGATCAAATTCTGTTCTCAGAAAACAGATTTTTGGGCAGGACTATGTAAGTTCTAAGAATAGAGTTAACTGGTTAGATAAGGTGTCTGAATCCTTTGAAAACTATCAGATTGAAACTATTTTCACTAAATTATTTCACTTAATTTTTTTGAACTTTATGCCACTAAAAATTTCACAAATACCAGATACACT
The DNA here is from genome assembly GCA_004024925.1 of Scalopus aquaticus. Lineage (NCBI taxonomy): Eukaryota > Metazoa > Chordata > Mammalia > Eulipotyphla > Talpidae > Scalopus > Scalopus aquaticus. The sequence continues at coordinate 59,523 of PVIJ01006178.1, forward strand.
TTCCTGAGTATTTAAGAGAGCACAGTTTGAAGTGTTCTGTCTTATAGAGAGCTTCAGATTTTAACAGATGAGGAGATCTAAGGTAAAACAAAAATATGTACAAGCAGGACCTTCGACATTTGTGAAGTTTTCCTCATTTGTTTGCCCAGTGCTCACAGCACACGAACTCCCACCTATTTTGCTCTTACTTTTGTAAGCCTCTATTTACGATTCCTTTTCTGTCCTCATTGGTTAATAGTGAACAGTAACTGACCCAAACCTTAAAACATGTCTGTAATAGATTTCAGAGTGTGAAGGACGAATACAATTTGGAAGAATCATGGGAATGACAGTGATACTAGATTTCTTCTTCTCTAAATGAAGTGTTTTACTTATTTGTTTTAGTGGGATGGCATTTTTAGTTAGCTTAGTCAGCCTACAGCAAGACACTGAAATAACCAAATCTCATTAGTTCAAAGATGCACATTGTCTATTCTGATTTTTGAAGCTATATTTTTTTCTGGCTAAGGTTGTTAGTTTCATTTAGAGCCTACTTTGATCGATATATTAATTTCCCCTTAAATTGTAGTGTTCCTGGCATCCCTGGTGGCTCAAGGGGTTAGCACAGCGCTGTGGAGCTGTCAGTGGCCACAGCGTGAGTTCGATGTCCGGCCAGGGAGAATCCCACATGGCGCGGCAAACCTCTCCTGCCTTGTCTGCTGCTTCCCTCAGCAGTTTATTTCAGTTGTTCTGCCTGTTCTGCTCCCCACTCTGTCTCTGGAGAATCCTCTCACTGCCTCACACCTCTGGCCTGCACCCCAGCTGGTATGCAGAAATAAATCTTAAAAAAAATGTGGTGTTCCCTTATGTGCCATCCATAGTCATTTAACATTTTACTCTAGATTTTCTCCCAGGATAATTCCACTTACTAGAATTTAATGATAGTAGTAGACTGACTAATCCCAAACCTCAACTTCTTTTTTTTTTTTAATTTGTGTCTTTTACATTACTGTATATTCCCTGCAGGTTTCCTACCACCAATTCACCCATGAACCATCACCACAGTCCCCTGTGCTCCCCTCGCCCCCGTTCTGAGGCCCAATCCTCCCCCTTCTCTCGCTGGTTGATGCTCTTGTATTTGGTTTCCCTATACTCCTGTTATAAGTGAGACCATTCAATATTTTTCTTTTTCCTTTTGGCTTATTTCGCTGAGCATGATCCCTTCTAGTTCCATCCATGTTGCTGCAAATTGCATGTGTTTATCTTTTTTGAATGCTGAATAGTATTCTATTGTGTATATGTACCACATTTTCTTGATCCAGTCATCTATTTTTGGGCATCTGGGCTGTTTCCATATCTTTGCTATTGTAAATAGTGCTGCAATAAACATACAGGTGCATGTATCTTTTTGGATTAGTGTTTGTTTCTCCTTTGGGTAGATTCCCAAAAGTGGTATTGCTGGGTCGTATGGTAGCTCCACGTTTATTAATTTGAGGAAACACCATATGGCTTTCCACAGTGGTTGGACCAGTTTGCATTCCCACCAGCAGTGTAGAAGAGTTCTTTTTTCTCCACAGCCTCACCAGCATTTGTTGTTGCCTGTTTTTTTAATGTGTGCCATTCTCACTGGCGTGAGGTGCTATCTCATTGTGGTTTTGATTTGCATTTCCCTGATTATAAGTGATGTTGAACATTTTTTCATATGGCTGTTGGCCACTTGCCTTTCTTGGAGAAATGTCTTTTTAGCTCTTCTGCCCATTTTTTGACTGGATTGTTGACTTTGTTTCTGTTGAGTTGTGTGAACTCCTTGTAGATTTCAATCTTTTATCAGTTGTGCTGTGTGCAAAGATTTTCTCCCAATTAGTAGGGTGTCTGTTTGTTTCGATTATTGTGTCTTTGCTGTACGGAAGCTTTTTAGTAGTCCCATCTGTTTATCTTTTCCTTGACTTCCTTTGCTTTTTGGGATGTGTCTTTAAAGATTTTGCTGAGATGTATGTCATGTAGAGTTTTGCCTATATTTTCTTCTATAAATTTTATGTTCATGTCTTTTATCCATTTTGAGTTGGTTTTTGTGCATGGTGTGAGTTAGTAGTCTAGCTTCATTTTTTTGCATGTAGCAGTCCAGTTTTCCCAGCACCATTTATTGAACAAGCTAACCTTGTTCCCTTGCATATTCTTCCCTCCCTTGTCAAAGATTAGTTGTCCATAGGTATGTGGATTTATTTCTGGGTTTTCTATTAGATTCCATTGGTCTGTGCTTCTGTTTTGGTTCCAGTACCATGCTGTTTTAATTATTGTGTCTTTGTAGTATAGTTTGAAATCTGGGCGTGTAATCCCTCCATTTTCTTTCTTTTTAGTCAGGAGAGCTTTGGCTATTTGAGATTTTTTGTGGTTCCATATGAATTTCATCAATATTTGTTCTATTTCTTTGAAGAATGTCATTGAGATTTTAATCAGAATAGCATTGAATTTGTAAATTGCTTTTGGTAGTATGGCCATTTTGAAAATGTTAATTCTTCATATGAAGGGGCAGGAGAAAATTATAAAAAGCTCAGTCTAAAACTATTTTGAGGTGTCACCAGGTAAATTGTCTAATAGTCTGGCCCTAGGTTAGTTTTAGAAGTTGAGGTTTGTTAATTCTTAACTGAGCTTTTTATAATTTTCTCCTGCCCCTTCTTATGAATTAGTAATAATTTTCCAGAAACATGTAAGTCATCCTTAATTTCTTTAGATAATTTTAATCACTGCAGTTTTAAAAAGTAAGTATTCTTAACTTTAAAGGCTTCTGAATTATATATCAGTTCATAACCCTACTCCATTAATATAAGCTGCGATTATTTCTATAAAATATATTATTATTAAAAATGTTTGCTGTTCTTCAACCTACTCAATGCTTAAACACCCTTGTCCTCTTACTTTTATTCTTGACTGTCAAGCTGGCATAGGCATATGTCACTTTAAAACTGAAGTTTAATGAGTTATTTGTGAGCTACCAACCTCTTTTCCTTCTCACATGACATAGGTGTACCTCAATGAGAGGACATGAATGTGGTGTGAGGAAGACATGGAGGAGACTTCCAGGTGAACTGCCATGGTAAAATAATATAAGTGAAAAACAAACCATATATATTTTTTGTAATATACCGATTTTGTTGTACTTGTTATAATGACACTTAACAGAATATTCTCAATCACATATACCTGGGGAAAACTCAAAGGAGTTTCAACTAGTTTGTCCATCAGTTAGTTAGAATTACCCAAATATACAATATCCTTTGGGATATCTAGATATATATGACAAATTTTGCTACCAAATAATCCAAGAAGAAAGGGAGAAATTAGAAAACTGTTGGAATTTCATCAAAGTATCACTGTACCCTGAATTGCAAGGAATGAAAAAATATGGTTATTATAAATAGCAGCCTAAGAAAAATAATAAAACCCCAAATGACGAGTGAATAAAATTAATAATATATTTATTAGAACTCTTGAAACATACTAGGTGTTCCGTGTTCTGGAAAGTTATCAGGAACCCTGGGTAATGGGAAGGGATGAGGTCAAAAACAATGTCTCATTCTCAGAAAATATTGAAGGCTGAGACTTACACCCACTCTTCACTATGATTATGTTTGTCAAGATAGCTTTAATAGTCATAAGTCATTTAATGCTCTTAAAGATGAAACTCCAGTCATCAGAATCTGAGTCCTGGTTGGAGTAGTAATGTCTCCCATTTTCTTGAAAGAAAGTTGTCTTAGAATGTCAGATGTTACCAAGAAAATGAGGATACTGGAGAGTCTCTGGATCACTCCTTTACACTTGCACTGATGATTGATATGTTTTACCAAAACTAAAATTTCTTTAATTCACATATTTAAAACTTGTCTCAGTGAAGGCTCATCTTAATCATTATATGCATTAATAGATTTTGAATAATATTACCATTCATTTTAAGAATAATATTTAGGTGAGTAATTAACATTATTGATTGATTTCATAGTTTAGAATTCAGAAGGTCAGAGTACTAACTAATTAATGGACTTGCAGAAAATAGAAAAAGATTTCCTCTTCACATACTGCTACTGGTCTCTGTTTTGAATTTTCTGGTCCAATGCTAATTCATTTGATTCATGGTGTAGTAGAGAGATGGTTCAGGGGAAGAGAGCAGGAACCATTAATATCTTGTCTTGCCACAGTGAGAACAATTCTGCAACACTACCATTTCTCATGAAGGATGGGTTTTAAATATGCATAGCATGAGCTACTGTTTGATGGATCACAGCAATGGCTTTCAATGAGACACAAGCCTAACCCAAAGCCAGAGAGCCTCCTACAAATGACACTCCAGAACAGTGCTGTCAATACACTTTTACTTAAAATAAAAATTGACTGATGACCAGAACACTCCAGTGTGAAAAATGGAGTTATATCCTCTGCTAAACTGTGATGTAGTAAAGATTCAGCATAAGAAAATCCTGTCTCTTTTTTCTACCCAGTCCTGTCTGATGGAAGGAACCACATTGTGCTACATTTAAATGACTGAGACTAGTGAAATATGTACCTCCGTATCACTATATACACACACTAAACTTGAATAAAATAGATAAGAATATCTCAACAAAAAAAGTGTATCAGTCTGTAGTGCAAAATTACATGTAGCTGGGAGCTAGGACTTTTTTCTCCTTGTTATCTCTGTGGCAATGGGGGACTGTGTGTCTTGCCTTTTTTCTACACAGATTATTATTATTATTATTATTATTATTATTATTATTGAAAATATAGATGAGAAAGATATGGTGGAGTTACTTTCATCTTTCTATGGAGTTATGCTCTACTTTCCTAAGGTCTTAGAACTTGGTGCGAAAATTTTTTTATTCCTGTAATGGGTTGAATTTTGTCCTCTCAAAAAACATACTGAAATCTTAAATCTAATCTCAACATGCAACCTTATTTGGAAATAGCGTTTTTGTAGACATGATTGGATAATGTCATACGAAGTAGAGTGGACTCTTAAACCAGTGGAATTGATGCCCTCATAAGGATAGAGAGAGAGACAGAAAGACAGAGAGAAGAGATGGTCATGTGAAGATAAAGGTAGAGGTCAGAGTTATGGAGACACAAGCCACAGGATGTGCAGGGTGATTTGATGCTACAATTGGTCCAAACCAAAGGAAATGGTCATCTTACAGGCTTTGATGACAGCAGAGCCTAGTTAACACCATGATATTTGGAATTTTAGCTCCATAACTGTGAAAGATACAGTTCTATTGCTAGGCTACCTGGTTTGTTATACTTCATTATGGCAGCCATAGGAAACTAATACTAACTCCCAATAGGCTGACTCATCCAATATCTTTGGATCATAGGGAACATCATACTTTTAACAGATCACACTTGGTCTCTACAATTTCCAATTTCTTTTAGTTGAATTCTTGTAAGTTGTTCTTCCTTGCTCATCATTCATCTGCCAGGCTTACGTCTCCTTAGGTTTTGGCCTAATTGTGTCCTATCACCTAAGCTCTCTTACAGGTTCAGGAAAGTTAGGCTTAGTAGTTTGTCTAGCATGTTTCTGCTTTATTTGTTTTTACTGTAAATGCTATGCTTTTTCAAGTCTCTATATCCTGAAGCAGAGACCAGCAGCAATGAATTTGATTGAGGCATTCAGTTCAAAATATTTTAACACTTCTTGTGCCGGCTATTTTCTGTGCCACCACATGAATGGTATAAGCATTCAATAAAACACACACAGCTCCTGAACTACTGTATATATTTTAATGAAATTTTAAATGCATAGAGATTAAAGCTTCTAAACTGAGTACGATCAAAGAAATAGCTCCTGATAGTTCCAAATAAATCCACCGTGGCGTGAAAAACTGGAGACTAGATGAACACATGAATACGTGAATAATACGTGAGCAGAGCAAAAAGTGTTAATATATTTTCTAATTTCCTTTGCAATATTTTCCTTAACCTCTGAGTATTTAGAAGCATACTTTTATTTTTTTTTATATTTGGGACTTAAAACTATATTTCTTTTATTTATACCTAGTTTTTGCTGAAATACTAAATGATTAGAAAATTCCAGGATCTATGAGTTTATAGTTCTTATCATATTTGATGGTTATCCTTGCTTTGGTTGCTAGTAGTTCTTCAAATATATTTTTATGACTCTCCATTTCTTTCTTGTACTCCAGTTGAAAATATGTTATAGTATTTGCTTTTGATCTACAATCACTGAGGCTCTGTTTAAGTTTTGATTTTTACCTTAATTTGTAAATGTTTTTTACTCTCTATGTGCTTTCGCAGTCTTCAAAGAAATTGATCATTTCTGCAGTGTGTAATTGCTTTTAATATAATGTAGTAAATTTTTCTTTTATTTTTTAATATATATTTTTATTGTTATTTATATCTTTTACATTTTGTATTCCCCTTGGTAACCCACCACCAATTCACCCGTGATCCATCTCCGTGGTCCCTTGTGTCCTTTTCTACTCCATTTTATTTTAAAGATTTATTTATTTATACATACAAGCTGGGGTACAGGCCAGAGGCGTGGGGCGGCAAGAGGGCCCACCAGAGACACAGTGGGGAGCAGAACAGGCAGATCAGAAATACACTGCTGAGGGGAGCAGCGGGCGAGGCAGGAGAGGCCTGCCGGGCCATGTGGGATTCTCCCTGGCCGGGCGTCGAACTCACATCACGCGCCGCCGACAACTCCACAGTGCAGTGCTCAACCGCTGCACCACCAGGGAGGCCCCTTTTCTACACTATTTTGTGCCCTTATCCTCCCCTTCCCCCCAACCTCCAAGTGTCTCTCTCCTATTTGGTTTCCTTATAGTCCTGTTATAAGTGAAACCATTCGATATTTTTCTCTTTCTTTCTGGCTAGTTTCGCTGAGTATGATCCCCTCTAATTCCATCCATGTCACTGCAAATTGCATGTGTTTATCTTCTTTGAATGTTGAAGAGTGTTCCATTGTGTATATGTACCACATCTTCTTGATCCAATCATCTATTTTTGGACATCTGGGTTGTTTCCATACCTTTGCTATTGTGAACAGTGCCGCAATGAACATACGGGTGCATGTATCCTTTTGGATTAGTGTTTTTGTGTCCTTTGGGTAGATTCCCAAAAGTGGTATTGCTGGGTCGTATGGAAGCTCCATGTTTAGCAGTCTGAGGAATCGCCATACAACTTTCCATAGTGGTTGGACCAGTTCACATTCCCACCAGCAGTATAGAAGAGTTCCTTTTTCTCCACATCCTTTCCAGCATTTGTTGTTGCCTATATTTTTAATGTGTGCCATCCTCACAGGTGTGAGGTGGTATCTCATAGTGGTTTTGATTTGCATTTCCTTGATTATAAGTGATGTTGAGCATTTTTTCATGTATCTGTTGGCCATTTGCTTTTCTTCTTTGGAGAAGTGGCTTTTTACTCTTCTGCCCATTTTTTGACTGGGTTATTGGCTTTGTTTTTGTTGAGTTGTGTGAGTTCCTTGTAAAGTTTTGTTAGCAGTCCTTTATCGTGCAAAGATCTTTTCCCAGTTGGTAGGGTGTCTGTTAGTTTTGGTTAATGTCTCTTTTGCTGTACAGAAGATTTTTATTTTGATGCAATCCCATCTGTTTATCTTGTCCTTCACTTCCTTTGTTTTGGGGGATGTGTCATTAAAGATTTTGCTGAGTTTTGTAGAGTTTTGCCTATATTTTCTTCTATAAATTTTATGGTTTCAGATCTTACGTCTAGGTCTTTTATCCATTTCGAGTTGGTTTTTGTGCAGGGTGCGAAGCAGTAGTCTAGCTTCATTTTTTTTGCATGTGGCTCTCCAGTTTTCCCAGCACCATTTATTGAATAGACTGTCCTTGTTCCACTGCATTTTCTTTGCTCCTTTGTCAAAGATTAGCTGTTCATAGATATGCGGCTTTAATTCTGGGGATTCTATTCGGTTCCACTGGTCTTTGTGTCTGTTTTTGTTCCAGTACATGCTGTTTTAGTTATTACGGCTTTGTAGTATAGTTTGAAATCAGGGAGTAAAATTCCTCCATTTTCTTTCTTTTTAGTCAGGAGGGCTTTAGCTATGTGGGGTTTTTTGTGGTTCCATATGAATTTCATCAGTAGTCGATCTATTTCTTTGAAGAATGTCATTGAGATTTTTATTGGAATAGCATTGAATCTATAAATTGCTTTTCTGAGGATTGTCATTTTGATAATGTTAATCCTTCCATTCATGAGCAGGGGATGTCTTTCCATTTTCTAATATAGTAAAATTTTAAAGTTAAAGGTTCCATTTGGTTCTCCTAAAGTCCTCTATGCCTCTCCTAATTGTTATTGTTTTTCCTTATAAATCCTTAAGCATATTTGCAAAGTTATTATGATTTCTTTTTAAAGATTTATTTTTATTTTTATTTATGTATATAAGAACTAGGGGGTAGGCCAGAGGTGCTGGGCGGAGGGGTGGTGAGAGCATCCAGCAGAGACAGAGTGGGGAGCAAAATAGTCAGATCTACTGAAATACACTGCTGAGGGGAACAGCAGGAGAGATGAGACTGGAGAGGTCTGCTGCGCCACGTGGGCCAGCTCCCTGGCTGGGGATCGAACTCATGCTGCAGTGGCTTGATAACTCTGACTTTAACCTGTGTACCACCAGGGAGGCCCTATTTTAATTTCTTATTATTGTTTTGTGTAAAGCCTCAATTAAAGTCCTTCCATCATCTCTATCATTTATTATCTCTATCACCTGAATATTCTCCAGGATGTAGGTCACAGATCATGCTTGGATTTGCTTTTTTTTTTAATGCTACATATTGTGAATCATATCATATGGGTTGTTTTTTTTTTTTTTTTTTTTTGAATGGTGGATTTTATTGCCTTCATTTTAAGAGTTTTGTGCTAGGACACTAAGTTTCTTGCTAGCAGCTTGGTCCTCTAAGTCTTTAACTTTTGTTAGGGCAGATCAAGAGCAGCCTTTAGTGTAGGGCAGTGGACTTCAATGTCAGCACTGTTGACATTTGACTCCAGATAATTCCTTGTAGGTGGGACCTGTACTGACTGAGTATTACAGGGTATTTATCAGCATCTCAGGCCTTTATTCACCAGATATGGTTTCAATGTCAAATTTATTAAAATTTGTTTTATCACCCCATATGAAATTTACCATTGAGAATGCTTCATGTTATCTTGAGGAGAATGTGTATTTTTGTGCTGTGGAGTGGGATACTGGATCTATGTTTTTTTCTCCAGGGAGAAGCTAGGAGCTCAAGGTTTATGAACACCACCTATGTGGTCCAAACTGAGCAAGAAAAGCAACTATGGTGAGTGCACAAATTTCCCTACTCTTTGAATGTGACTATTTTTTTTTAAGATTTACTTATTTATGCATACAAGCTGGGGTACAGGCCAGAGGCGTGGGGTGGTGAGAGGGTTCACCAGAGACACAGTGGGGAGCAGTATAGGCAGACTGATGGAAATACACTGCTGAGGGGAGCAGTGGGCGAGGTGGAGAGGTATGCTATGCCATGTGGGAATCTCCCCGGCTGGGTGTCAAACTCGCGTCACCGCTGTTGATAGTACCACAGCACAGCACTTAACCACCGCGCCACCTGGGAGGCCCTGAATGTGACTACTTTTTCACAAACCTCCAGTGCAGGGATTTAAATATTTTTATGGATTTTTTTTTAAAGATTTTTTTTATTTATACATACAAGCTTGGATACAGGCCAGAGGTGTGGGGTGGCGAGAGGGTTCACCAGAGACAGAGTGGGCAGCAGAACAGGCAGATTGATGGGAATACACTGCTGAGGGGAGCAGTGGGCGAGGCAGGAGAGGTCTGCCATGCCATGTGGGATTCTCCTCAGCCAAACGTCGAACTTGTATCACCACTGCCGACAGCTCCACAGCGCAGCGATTAACCACTGCGCCACCAGGAAGGCCTCATTTTTATGGATTTTTTAAAAAGTGAATTGATCCTTGTATTGTTGTTGATTCAATGTCTCCATGAAAGTCAGGAGTCTGGGACTTCCTATTTTACCTTGTTATTGACATCTCATCAGCATTTCCTTTTGATAATTTCTAAAATTTATCCCCAAATAAATTATTATCAACTATTACTCATTTTTGACTGCCTTTTATTATTTCTAATGTTAATTTTAATTTGGCACTTGAAGCATGTGTTTTAATAGCTTTCTTATCTCATACTACTTTTCTTGTTTGTCATTAATTAACAATTTAATGAAGTAAAATTGATGTACAAGTTGCAGTTATTTCATATATACAATTCATTATGCTTTTGTGTATGTATATTTTCACTAAACAATCTACAAACAAACTACAGTAGGATAATAAATATAATCATTACTACAAAGTTTTCCTGATGCCTCATTCTGATCTCATACTTTCTCTGGACTTCTTCCCTTCCTCTACCCAAGGCCATTATTGATCTAATTTTTCTCATTGTAGATTAACTTGCAATATCTAGAATTTCTCATAAATGTTTCATACAACATACATTCTTTTATGATTTTGTTTGTTCACAGAACTTATTTTGTCATGCTTTTTTAGGCTCATAGTTGCATGAATTGATATTCTATTTCTTTTTATTACTTAATAGTATTCTATTATATGGGTCTGCAATGATTTGCATATCCAGTACTCCCTGAAGAAGATTTGGTTGATTTCTTGTATTTGGCTATTGCAATAATTGTATATAAATATTCATGTAGAAGACTGTATAAATGCATTATTTCTCTTGAGTAATACCTAGGAGTAGACTTGGTGGGTGGTAAGATAATAATTTATTTGTTTCATAAGGTACCAATTTTTCTCCAACATGGTGACATAATTTTATATTCTTACTAGCAGTGTATGAAACTTCAAATTGTTTCACACCCTTGACAATGTGCCTTATTTGCCTTCTCCAAATTTTAATATACTGTATTCTCATGTTTCTAGTTTCAAACACATTTTAATTTAATTCTCAGTTCACCTTTGATTCATTTGTTTTTTGGAGTTATGTTATTTAGTGTCAAATATTTGGGTTTTCTCAGGATTTCTTTTCTGTTACTGTTTTCTACTTTATTTCTATTGTGATAAAGGGACATATTTTGTATGACATTAATCTTTTTAAATTTATTGAAAAAGATTTTTAACTTTGAATATGTTCTATCTTTATATATGTTCCACATACACTTGAGAAACCTTATTTGGAATATATATAAATAGAAATAAGGCAAAATTTGTTGATAGAATTTTTCAGATTTTTTGAATTATTATTTGATTTTCTATCTCTACTTGTACTATTATCATGAGAATAACCACATTTGGGATATGGCTACAATAACACTTCCTATAGTTATATCAGTTTTTCCTTCACTAACTTTAAAAACTCCTATCTGGGACATATACAAAATTGTTTTATAATTTTTATAAACTGGCCTCTTTATTATTATGAAATCTATTTACCCTTTAGTAATGGCTTTAATCTGAAGGCTCCTCAATTTGAGATTAATATATCCATTCCTGTATGCTTTTATCAGTGCTACCAGGATATATTTTTCTAAATTTTTCCCTTTATTTTTGTTTTCACATATGGAGACATATTGTAGGCAGCATATCTGGACCTTGGATATTATTTATCCAAGCTGATAAAGCTTGGATATAATCTTGGATGAGATTATATCCAATCTCATTGAGATTTCACCTAAATTATGATGAGTGCAAACATCTGAGGAAATACCCAAGAATAGGGAAAAGAATCACCAACAAGGAACAATGGGAGCACTGCCCTGAAATCACAATGCCAAAAACAGCATCTGTAATCGCTACTCAGATTCAAACTATCATATGTCAGGGAGCATCATGTTGAGTAAAGGTATTGTCTCACAAGCAGGAGAAAAAAAATAATCCTAGTTTAATGCAGCTGTGTTCCTGTGTAGCAAACTTAAAAAGCAAGAAATGAAAGGATCAAATGGTCTTTAAAACCATATAACTTACTGTGCCAAAAAGAAAAGTTGACAGAAAAGAAAAGTTGAAAAACATTTACAGGTGTATAAAAATATCCAGGGTCCTATAAGGTAGCATTCATGTCTAATATAAAATAAAAAATTACCAGAAATGCAAGAATGAGGAAAAGACAGTGCATTATAAGTAGAAATAATCAATAAATTGAAACTGACTTATAAGTGATAACAGTGACAGTGTTAATAGACAAGAATATTTAGTTATAATTGTATTCAAAATGTTCATGAAGCTACAAGCGCTCTGGGGATAGAATTCCCTCTCTGTGTACTTCTATTTTTTTTCTGCTAGTCTCCCCGTATACTCCAAGGTCTGTCTCCTCAACTGAGGGAGACTTTGGGCTCTGCATGGGCTTTCCAAATAGATCTTTTCCTGGAAACCCTCTCCAGACAATAAACTGGGGTCAGTGTAGGATTTGATTCATTCTTTCCCGATGTGAAAAATCTTGAATGCTGTTATTTAGTATCTTTAGTTGTTTTTTTTTCCTTTAGTTACCTATTTTCAAAATATATTTGCTTCATTGAGTTGTATTGGAATTACAAAGTATGATTTCTAAAATATCCTTTTATTTGGGTACTAAGTACTATTAAATTATACTTTCTTTTAGCATCTTCAATTGATGTTTGTCTTTCTGATAGATAAGCATTTTCATAAGCCAATTTTTTTCTACCAGATTCATTTTAAGAAATGCCTAATAAAGTTGGTGTCTGCACATATGTGTGACCAGTTTATTCCCTTTAGATTTTCTCACAGTATACCTGATTGCTTTAGAAATCATAGCACAAATAGCACAAATTCTGAGCACAAATTGATAAAGTTAGAAGCATGGTTCATCTCAATTGGGTGTTTTCTTGCACCACATTTTTTTTTCCTTTTTTAGATGAAGCCCCTTCACCAAGGTGAAATGCAGTTGTTTATCTTTATAGTTAAAGATACATATGTGCACAGTACCACTGATATTCTATGAATAAGTCCAGTGTACTTAGTGCAATGGTCTACTATGGCAAAATAAATAGAATTATGACTATAAAGCTGCCAGATACAATTCAACTAATATTTGTTTATATCCCAATGAGTTATTTTTTCTACTTATGTGAGGGGATGATACTGTCTCTCAGGAGAAGGCAGTGTTTTATGGTTTAAGGGAACATAGTATCTCCAGCTTTGTATTTATATGAGATTTACTTTGTATTTTTTGAGTCCTCAGGAGTTTCCAAATTATATCTTGGAATTTAAATATGAATTTTTATATAAGATTTGGATATTTGAGTATGCATCTTTAACTTTTCTAGACTCTGTTTAAAGTTTTAAGCAACCATTTATACCTGGAACTTCATGGAGAGATAAATACAGAAATATCTTTTTAAAAAAATAAATAATTCTACAAAGTTATGCAAGAAAGGAAAGGAGTAAATGTAGCAAAACTAAACATGACACTTCAAAAACAAAACAAGGAATTGTTATTACAGGGAAAACAAATTTTATCTTAAGAGAGTATAGTAAACCAAAATTATTCAACTTAAGGGCCTGCCTGGTGGCACAAAGGGCTTTGGGGCTTTTGCCTTTGTTGTCCCCTTCTCCTGGAAAGTTCATGTTCACTCACCTCTTTGTCCCTGACTGTCTAAATAAAACCAGCAATCCTGTGCACCTGAAACTATTACGTTGTATTGCAACCATACCTCTATTAAAAAGCTAAAACAGTGATTCTTACCCAGAATCCCCTGGCCCCCTTCCTTGCTTCATTGTTTCTCAATAAAACAATTACTCAGGGCCTCCCTGATGGCTCAAGGGGTTAGGTCTCAACACTATGAAGCTATCTGCAGCCACTGCTGTGCGAGTTCAAAGCCCAGCCAGGGAGAATCCCACATGGTGCAGCAGACCTCTCCTGCCTCACCCACTACTCCCCTCAACAGTGTACTTCAGTTGATCTGCCTGTTCTGCTCCCCACACTGTCTCTGGTGAAACCTCTCACTGCCTCACACCTCTGGCCTGCCCCACCCCGCAGATTGCATGCAAAAATTAAAAAAAAAAAAGGTAAAAAAAAGAATAGTCACCTTTAAGCAATTCAAAGCTAAGAATTCATTCTATTATGTCCACATATGACAAGATCAGAGGTAGAAGTAGGATAAATGAAGAGGCATGGGACCAGGAGCATATTTTCTTGCCCAGGTGATGGTTGGTAAAGTATACTGAGCAAGCCATTAATTATTCTTTTGACCAATGACAGTTTCAATGGTACTGTAGAAATTGAATTCATTGTCTGTTAATATAAACTATCTCACTTCATAAACTTCATGAAATACAGGGTGGCCACAAGTTATTGTCCCAGTAGGGAATGTCTTGAGAGTGAAAAGTAGCACTATTAAAAGTTACACCTAACATAAGCATCTTTTGTGAGCAAATCGGAGTATGGTCATCTAAAATACTTCTTTGACTTGGATTTCTCCTATTCGGGAAACAATTTATGAGATAAAATGCATATTCTTCTGTGTGACAGTCAGGACTCTCCATAATCTGGCACCGTTTCACCTATCTATTACTCCACTGCAGTACAACGTTCATGGCAAAGAAGAATTAACATGAGATTTGCAGTGTGACCATCCTAGTAATGAGTCATGGAAGTCTTCCACTTCAGTCAAGATTTCAGTGGTATGAGGGTTAAGTTATTATTTTCAATGTGGGGATAATGACAGATGGCTTTGTGGGTACTTGTCAGCATGTGATTTAGGATACTATTCTTTTACTAAATCAGAGGGGTAGTGAGGCTCAATCTTCTCTTCCTGGGTTAAGATAATTGGTGAAATCTTGGCATGTCTTGAGCAATAACTAAGAGAGGAATGTGCAGCTTATTGAAAGTAAGGTTTAGTTAACTGCACTAGCAAGAGCTCAACGAGATGCAAGGGGTCAGTGGAATTGCACATGGCTAAGAAAGAATGTGTTAAGGCTGATTGGGAAATGTGAGCTTAAGGCAGTGAGATTCAAATATAAACAGAGTCAGCTGGTCTAGTGTGTTTGTGTAATGGAGTAGGTAAGAGCAGATTACATGGGGAAAGTTTAGCTAGAATGCTATAGGTGCCTTGGGATCACTCATTATGGTTTAACAGGTTTACAATCAGTAGAGTGATTCTAATGAACATACCTGAGGCCACTGACAAACATACTGCTCTTTTTGTCTTTGACTTTCAAACCAGAATAGCTTTGGAATATGTTGGTTGCTTGAGGATAGAGGGAAGTGTGGTGATCTGAGCAGTTAGCGAAGAGGAAACAAGACAGGAGCTGATAGCAGCACAATTTTGGACAGATAGTAGATAGTGAAAATCGACTTATTGATGTAATAATTCAGATAGGACTAATAAACCAATTTAGAAACTTATTTGGGTTTTTAAATACTTGCAAGCTTTATTTATAATATATGATTTAAATTTTACTGCTGATTCACAGATCTGTTATTAAGATCATATAGTACTTACCTGTGATGAAAGGCAAATAGACTTTGTCAGACTCTTACCATTTTGTTAGACATCTTAAGGTTGAATCCTAATTCACAACTGGACTGTGAACGTTGATTATTTACATGTCTGCGTAGATTTTAGAAATCAGCTTGAGTTTTTTTACTGTGTGAAATGGAGAGTTATGCAATTAAGATGACAAACACTTGTACTTGTGGTTTTCCATTTCTGTATGTTATAGATTGCCTAAATTAATATTTCTGCATTTCCCCACTATTGCAATTGTGTTTTATTGCTTTCACTTACAGATCCATTAATGTAAGAGGGAATGTATCTGCATTTATAATGATGCATTTGTCATTCTTAATGCACAGTCTTTAAACATTTCCTAGTATAATACTAACATTGACTGTAGTTTACAGTTTTGTTCTGTTTTTTTCTGTTTTCTCCAATGAGTATCTTTTAGATATTGCTTTAAAATTGAAGGATCATGTCCAAATGGCCTTAGACTATTAGAACATTCATCATAGATCATATGGAAAAGTTGTTACTTCCTTTGAATTCAGGAAATGGAGGTAGAGTTGATGGAATATTCACTGCACTAATAATAAGACAGCAATTCTTGATTGGCATTTCAGTTCTATTTAAAATTTAGTATGCCCTCTAGATTGGTAGCCAAAACAGCATTGTAAGATTTGAAGGCAATTATTTTATCTGTAAGAAATGGATAAAAATTAATGACCAATTTATGTTACCACAGCCATTATAAGGTAAATGCAGAACACAAACTCCGGTTACAATGGGGTCTCATAAATGCTCCCTCTAATAATTAATTCATAAATGAATTAATTAAATTTGAATATATATATGTAATCTTTACAAACTGATTCCAAATGATATACCATATGTTCTTATTTGATAGCAAATAAATAATCTGCAGTGCTTAAGAACATGTGATTGGAGTAAAAAAGATCTAACCATGAGTTCTTTCATTGATGCTTACCAGCTCATTTACTAATTCACTTTACGCATCATACGTCTCTTAAATGAGTATAAAACTTATTAATATCTCATAAAATTAGTATGAGAATTAAAAGAATTAACTCACATAAAGTGATTAACATGAGGTCAATAGCAGTGAATAATAAAATTTTGATTATCTTAAAGTTTGAATTTATTTATTTTTAATATATATATTTTTTGTTGTTATTTATATATTTTACATTTTGTATTCCCCTTGGGTAACCCACCAATTCACCTGTGATCCATCTCCGTGGTCCCTTGTGTCCTTTTCTACTCCATTTTGTGTATTAAAGTTTGAATTTAAAATAAATGGATGCGATAATATGCTATTGGTTGTTGGTAGACTAAGGATCTTGTTTTTCCCTTTTCTCTACTGAAGTGTCCCTAGTTTAGCAAGCTAGCTACCTTGCTCTGTGAACTTTCCATCACTATCTACTGGTATCCATTCTTTTGGTAATTGGTAAACACTGTTATTTTTTCATGTATTAGAGTCCTGTCTCCGCAGTTTTGTTCTTTGGGTCATATCTAATTCCATTTTATTTCTTTCTATTGATTATAGTATAGGAGAGCAAGCTTGGATCTCTGCTATTATTTCATTTATCGCGCATCTTATGAGAACAAACTGTAGAAAATGAATAAAAAACCATAGGGGCCAAACTGTAAATATGCATCCATGATTTCACTCCACATAACCATGATAATCTGTATCAGAGATAACAGAAGTGCGAATTCCACTCAGTTTAAATATTTACTGACTACGAGTGATTTTAAAAAAAAAAACAACCAAAAACCTGCATGTGACTGAATTTTCCTGCAATTGATTGGTTAAGATTTGTTTACCACCTAGGCAAAATGGGAGCTTAGACATGTATTTAAATAACAGAAAAAGAAACCTATGCTTCTCCATAGGCAACATTTTTTAGCATAGGTCCCCAATATACTTGATGTGTGTGAGTATTAAGTCATAACTCTGATAGTTATTTGTGCTGTTTGCTAAATAATTGTGGCTTTCAGTCTTCTAGAAACATGATAGGTTTGTACTTGCTGGTATCTCAGTGAGCTAGTGGGATTAGCAGACATAATTAGAATGGACATGGGTCACTTCTGCCGTAACAAACGCTTATTTCGTTGGATAAGATACACCCTCATTTTTTTCTCCCTCTGGCTTGACAGCTACCAACACTGAGTAATGGCTTCTCCATTAGTCTGAGTCTTTGTTTGTTACAATCCACCCTGACTAAGTAGCAAAGTTAAAATTAAATTTCACTTTAGAGTAACGGTTGATGTTTAGTCAAGTGAATTTTACCTACAGAGAAAGCAGAAGATCTATGTCTGAATTGAAGGGAAGGAGATGTATTACTGAAATTGAGAAGCAATCTTTTTCTTCAACAATGTAAGTGGTATTCCTGATAAAGGAATGAGGAGATAAATTACCAATATTTGGGAATTCCCTTGTTCAGTGTTATGGTATTTTTTTATTTCATCTTTACCACAAATTTACAAAATAATGATATTGTCATCTCATAAATCACTATCTCCCATCTCAAAAATGTTAAAAAAAAATCTGCTCTTATTTTGTCCAAAATTTAATGATGTTGTAAGAAAAAAAAAGGTATTACATTTAAAAAACAAAATTTTAAAATCTGTTTTAATCAAATGACTATTAAAGCATTGAACCAGAATTCCAATAAAGGCCTGCTTGACTAAATCCATAGATACACTTTACTTATCACTCCTTGTAGTTTCCTATAGAATGAAAAATACACCTGGAAAAGTGGTGGCCAAAGTTAAATCATTTTTTTTAATATGAAATAATGAATCTTTTTCCTCTTAGCAGAATAGAATTAACCTGTTTCAAAAGTCCTGTCTGTATCTTGGGAGTTTTTCTTTTCAAATCCAATGAATTAATCTTTTGTATCCACAACAATATGTACAGTGATAAGTTCACTCCTTAGCACAATTACAAATTGTTCTCAGAGAATTTTCAATGTAGACCCACAATCAAATTTACATTGTGATATTGTGCTTAAATTATGTATGTGTGCGTGTGTGTGTGTGTGTGTGTGTGTGTGTATAAAACCTATTCATGAACTCAAATTATGTTCTGCTCACCAGGCTCACCAGACAACAATATGCGATGAGTATGAATTGACAGTAGAACAATCATGATTTCCATGGACTTTCACATGTTAATTTATTTATTTTCCTTCAGCAGTAGAATCTGGCAATACTTTATCTAGTAATCCACTTACATTTCTCTCTGGGATCATCGATGTTTTCATGTGGATTTACTGGGTTTTTGAAAATTCTTTCCCCTTTCCCCATGCTTTCTAAGAATCAAAACTTGGTTATTTGTGTGTCAACTAAAAGTTATTCACACATTAAATGATCACATCCCGTTTCAAGGAACTTCTGCTTCCTTTCTAGTATAGACACAATTGGGTATTCATCACTCACAAAATTCTTTATCTTTCTCTACCCAATTTTCAGAATTAGAACATTCCACAGCATGGTAAACTATTTATTTTGTCATGGTGTTAGAATTGCTAAGTCTATCATTTTCCTTTAGAAACCAAGAAGAGAATAGTCTTTACAATAGTCTTTACAATTACAAATAGTTACAATTACACTGACAAATTTTAGTACATGACACCATATTTACTCAAAATATTTATAATGGTGAAATCATAACATTTAAGAAATCGACTTAGTACTGAACCAATAACATAGTAACTGTTGATTTCAATAACGTTGTATTCCTGAAGCAAGTAAATATTTGGAAATCATTGTCTGCTCATAAGAACATAGTATCAGGAGAGAGATAGTGGTGTCAAGATCACAAAAACAATTCAGGAAACTACTTAGAACACATATATCTAAAAAGTTAGGAAACTAACTTGAAATATTTCAGGTGGTGATTACGTTGAGAACAGGCCTAATTCTTACTGTGTCAAAGAGTATGCTTTCATTTTGTTTCTGTGTTTCTTTAATCCATACACATAATAGACTATAAACAACTTTATGTAAATTCTATTTATATAAGTAGAAAGGCAAATGGTTGTAATTTTTAAGAATTAAGTTCCAGTTCAAAATCCATGTGTAATTAATTGAATCTCTGAGAAATTACAGAAATATTATTCCTTTATATAGAACTGTCACAAAGGATTGCAAGGACATGCCAATGATGAAAGAAGAAAACTTACGTAAATTATTCAACTTAATTGTTGTCTTCTAAATAAAAAGTAGAAGCCTTTTGCTGGTCAGTTTCATTCCTATAGGGTTAGATGTTAAGCAAAGCGGAAAAAGGCAAGATTTACGGAAACTGAGTGATCAAAACTACTTCCATGAACCCATGTATAAGTCACAAAAGGAGTAGGATATTGGATATTTTGCTTATTGAAGAGTGATCTAAATCAGGTTCTAACTCAGCAGTCCTCAGAAGAGCTTAGTATGTATATGAATTCAAAGGTTACCTCTGCAATTATAAATTATATACCCTTAATAAAGTAATTTTCTTTCAGTTTTGCCTAATCAAAAAAAATTAAGATTTGTGGAATAAATAACAAAATAATAGATATAAATGTTTCAAGTACCTGAAATATGTTAGCTATTCATCAACTATTAATTATGTCCTCTATTCTTCCTTTTTAGTGATCTATAGAAGAAGTTAATTCCTTTTTTTATATAATAACTTTTTTGGCAATAACTTCATACACTTAAAAACATACAATTTTATTTTAAATTGTCTCCTGTCTCATATTGTGTATGCTTTTAATTATCACAATATGTTAATGTAATTTATATGTTGATTTTCCCTATATTCATATTTATTAGGCATTGTGCTTTCCATGATTTTATGATGACTGAATGCAGAAGGAACATTTTTGCTACTGAATACATTTGCAATGCATTCCACATACATGTACTCTTATTGCTCTTCTCTATATGCTCTATATGCTCTTCTTTACTTTGTCCCTCACTTATCTTAAAAGATACACAACTCAAACAAAACACATCGCTTTCATAAAAAAAGATGAATGTCCTAAATTTTTACACAAATGTCTTATTTTTTTTCCTGCTAAGGAAACATTTTTCATCTATCAGTGGCTTTTTGTTAGTAAAAAAAATTGCTACTGTCTGAATTTTACCCTGCCCTATCTCAATTTTTTAGCATTTGCATTATAGAATCTCATTATTTAGTTGTATGGTATGGTCATTTTGCATAATATTGAGGCTCACCACCATTTTAAATATATTACTCCATTCAAATACCAATTGGGAGATTTCAAATTTGCTGTTTCAGCTGTAAATTTAATAAACATGACATCTCTATTACTGCTGGCATGTTATAAAAGTAGATCAAAGAAAAAAACCTTTATGTAAAGTCCTGAGGATACCACAAGAAATCACCCACCCACTTGACTGAAATTTCACTCATATTTAGGTAAAATTGCTCAATTGATTTCTGATACAATAAGTTACTGTTGCCTCTCATTTTCATTTTTCTTTGTGCCTTTGAATATCTAATAAGAAAGATTATCAACTGTCTTATTGATGCCTATATATAACCATTATTTTTCTACTATGTATTCATATATTTTTCCAAGAAAATGAATGGGCTTAATATCATATTACCTGTTCAAAAGAACCCAAACTTATGTAGTGGCCCTTTAATATAGACTTTTGCCCAGGATTAACATTAAGTGAGCCAAGCAATATTTTGTCTACTCCATTTTAAATTTTCATCTTTAATATCAATATGATATTTATCAACTTCAGAGATATTTTCCCTTATTCACAATAATGACTCAATGATCACCAAAGGCCATTCAGAGATTTTGCTTACCAGTTGTTTTGCTGTAGCATCAAATTTTTTTTCTTGGTGGACTTGAAGTGATTCAAATAGCTCGATGATGACATAAAATATTTTGATCCATCATGAGAATCATCTTTGGAAATTACATCCAGAACTTATGTTTGTGCTGCTATTTTAATCCAGTGGTCATTTTATTTGACAGAGAAGACAAAACCAAATACAGATTAAGATGTTTTAGGCCTCCCCAGTGGCGCAGCGGTTAAGTGCTGCGCTGTGGAGCTGTCGCAGCGGCGACGCAAGTTCGATGCCTGGATGGGGAGAATCCCACATGGTGCAGCAGACCTCTCCTGCCTCACCCGCTGCTCCCCTCAGCAGTGTATTTCTGATCTGCCTGTTCTGCTACCTGCTCTGTCTCTGGTGAGCCCTCTCGCTGTCACACGCTTCTGGCCTGTACCCCAGCTTGTATGTATAAATAAAAATAAATCTTTAAAAAAAAAAGATGTTTTGCTTTTCCATCTCATTTTCCAACTAGAGGCTTTAATATTTCTTTAGGAAAAATTCAGATATATAAACAATGAGAAAATCATCAGAGCAACATCATCAACCCCAAGATGAAGAACTACTGATTTTCTGAATTTTTAGTGCTGATAAAAACAGAAAGCATTTATGTTCAAATTAGCAAATTGCCATTTCAGTTCATTTAGGGGTCTTACTATTAATGTTATGATTACTTTTATTTTATAAGCCTTGGTTAAATTTATTATTAATTATCTTTTTTTTTCTGTATCTTTATATATGTTTATGTACCCTTTTGGAATGTAAACATATTAGTATGAAAAAATGCTATCTGCAAGGATCACATTAGGTTTGAACAATAAATTCCAATTTATTCATATAAATTCATAATTTGTTCCTGGACAAGTCAGTGATTCTCTCAGAGTTTTGGTTTTATCATCTATGGAATGAGTAGAATTTAAAGACTTGTCTCAACTTTTTATTTAAAGTAGCATATAGAACTTCCTTTCTAAACTAGGAAGAGACAATTCAGGAGGTACCTTACTTCAACTATACCAAATAAAATATGACAATTATATATATATATATATATATATATATATGTAATATACATATGCATGTAAAATATATATAATATTTATGTATATACAATATAAAATGTAAAATATATATTATATATTATTATGTATTGTGTGTACATATATATCTATATCTATATCTATCTATCTATCTATCTATCTATCTATCTATCTATATATATATATATATATTTCAAACATGAAATTTCGAAAGGCAAGTCTTCAAATGCCAGAAATTAGGAACCCAAAAGTTATAGAAATTAGAGTATTTTAAAGGTCATAAAAATCACAGGGTCTATAACTTAGAGAATTTAGTTTTGCAGCAGTGAAGTAAGATGAGGGAGTAGAAATCTTCCTTACTTGATCTTTACTAAGCATTGAGAAGCTATTGGAAAAAGTTGTTTAGTAAATTAGCAATAAATCATAACTAATAAGTCAATGCTATGCTATATAAAATTTGGAAGTAATATAATTGAAGCAGGATACAAAGTAGTGGCCAAACACAGATTATAGTTATCAACATCCATCCAAATTTTGTCCTAGCATTGGTTTTTTAGAGAAGAACTAGGTCTTTATTTTGTGTTACATGACAAAATATATGTGATTCACCCATCTATTTACTTTTTTTTTTTAAAGATTTATTTATTTATACATACAAGCTGGGGTACAGGCCAGAGGTGTGGGGCGGCGAGAGGGTTCACCAGAGACAGAGTGGGGAGCAGAACAGGCAGATCAGAAATACACTGCTGAGGGGAGCAGCGGACGAGGCAGGAGGGGTCTGCCGCACCATGCGGGATTCTCCCCGGCTGGGCATCGAACTCGCATGGCACGCTGCCGACAGCTCCACAGCCCAGCGCTCAACCGCTGCGCCACCAGGGAGGCCCCACCCATCTATTTTCTTAAGAGCAAAGCACTCATTGGCAATTAATTTGTTAATCTGTTCATACAGTGCCTACTTTCATTTTTTTAAAACCTGGACAAGTTGACAATTAAGATAGTGTGAAATCTGAGAGATACACTTCCTTCAAGAAAGATAAAAGCCAACCACACACATAATTCCAAGCATCATAATGATGTCATTTTAGAGTCGATGGATTGGAGAGCAAAGTGGGGTCCTTGGGTTCACTCTAGGAAAGGTTTCACCAGAGTTCCCTTTGGCAGCATGTGACAAGTTTCTCCACGAGACAGAGACTCAGTTATACTTAAAGAACAGGTTTATTAGGACAAGGAAGTAAAGTACACTTGTACAGATACAAGTGGACAGGAAGAGCTGCCCCTCTGAGGGGGGCAGGATTGGTAAGAGAGGCCTGCATGGTGCAGGTCACAGGCAGATAGGCAGGCTGCTGCCCTGCAGAGGGACAGAGTTAGTAAAGGAAAGCACCTGCTAGGCACAGGTGGGTAGAGAAAATGGCTGCCCTGAATTCTTGCATGGATGGCACTGATATAGCTTTCTTTCAGCTGGGAGGGGCTCATTTTCGAGGATGGCTGTCTGTTTACTGGCTAACTAGAATTAGAAGAGACCAGAGATTCTACAATGGGCTCAATCTCCATATCTTTGCCCCTAGACTGCTGTCTAGCTCCTAACCATGCTTTGTAGTTTAGGAGCTGGCACTTAGGGATTGTGTTAATTGTTATGTTGATTTCTTCTACATGTACTTTCTTGTGTGGGTCTGTTCTAATCTTATTTTGTTTTATATCTCCTCCATCAATAAGGTGGTGGCAAAACTCTTTGCACCCCAGACCCACTGACATATCAGTAAGGTTAAAGAATATGATAACAACAACTGAAAGGAGAGTGCACTGAATAATATGGTATTGTGATAAAATGTCAGGGCTGCTTGTCTCCAACTCAAGAGCATGATAGAACACTTCTGGTATACAACCAATTTTTGCCTAGATAGGAATGAATAAAAAATTTATAAAGGACGTTTTGAAATGATCTAACTTATTGCTTCTCATCTAAGCTGTTCTATAAGCCCTCTTTTCATGATCATTGACTCCTGAGTTTATGAAGAAAAACCATAAACTTCCTATCTCATGTTCTCAGGGAAATCTAAGGATAATGGGTGCTGATAGAAATTATTTATTATTGCCTAAAGGGAATAGATTGAGTTGAAGCAAATAAATGATGGAAAAAATTAACATAAATTTGGAAATATACTCTAAAAGTAAGTTCTTTTATATGCTAATATAAAATCTCAAAAGAATCACTTATTCTGTTTTTGTTTGAAAATAGGAGAAGTAGGAAATAAATTTATCTTCCAAAATATACTGTTTAGTTTACTAAGTTGTCTCTAATTTGCATATTTTGCATTTTGAAATTAAAAAGCAAATTAATACACTAGACTAGATTTTCAAAAACATATAAAGCTCCTAAAATTGGCTAAGCTTCAAGTTTAGGAAAAGTTACCCATGAAATACAAAATTTCTGGTCATACCTGACTTACTGAGTAAAGATATCCAGGTTGATCACTACAAAATCTTTTGGAGTAGCTGATATAATGGAAATATATAATTCTGTACTAATATCTAGAGAGATTTTTATTTTCAAAGCATTTATCACAGTTGAGCATTTGGGATCAGATAGACAGATAGTTAGCCCTAAAATTTAGAAATCATCCATGTCAGCATAACCACTGGTCACATCTGAAATGAACCTAGTCTGGAGATATGTTTTATTTGATCCGAAATATATTTAATAAGTGCAATTTTTGCAATTTAAAAACAATTTGCCAAAATTTAAAATTTGAGATACTTAAAACTGTATTAATTATATAAAATATATCTATATTATAAATACTTTAAATTTGTGTAAGCACTTTTATATCCATATATGTATATGAAACCTGTACACTTTTTAAAAACGTAAATATATTATACATTACAATGTTTTTCTGGGGGATAAATCCCACCCCTTTAACACAGCACAGACATTTGCCAGTCTCCAGTCTCATTATCTCTTGTAACATCATACTTTTCATATTTATGTCATGTGACCTTTAATGATGTGAGTTTGGCACTCCTGCCTAATTTCATCTCCCCACTGCACTTTTCATAATTATTTACAACTGAGGAGCAGGAATGAGAGAACTGAGGTTTTTTGTTTGTTTGTTTTGTCTTTTGGGGGGAGAGAAACACCCTTCTAGTAGAATTTGTGGTAAAATACATTGTTAGTCACAAATATTTGGTACCCCCTGTCCTAGATCTCAGGGGTATACAAGACACTTTCTTTTCCCAAAGAAATGTGAGTCAAAATGATTTCACTTCTATGTAGCATCTTTGAGGCAATGCATAGTTTTCTTTGCTCTTGATTCTTAGCACTGAAATCATAAAATCACATACTAAGCTAGAAATTTGGTCAGCCTGGAGCCCTGAGTGACTTGAGCAGCACACCCTTGCATTAGCCACAATGGCAGGAAGAATGAGTTTAAAATCAGTGATTTTATTGTTTTAAGAATAAATTCAGATATTTAGGTTGTTTTGTCATTGCACCCTAATCTGGTACCTCCTGACTCCTATGATAGATAAAAGACCCTGGAGTGATTTTATAGGCTGAAGCACCCACACTGTGAAGCTGTGACAAATGAAAAAGAATTTATTTTATCAGTCAGTATTATCGACCATAATTGAGGAAAAGTGAACCGATATTATAACAAAACAAAAACTAAGGATGAAAAAAGATGCTGAAGAAAAAATGGAGGGTAAGTTCAAAAGATTAGAATTATCTCTAAGATACAACTGATAATTTAAATTTTGTTTAATTAATATTACTTGCATGATTTTATTACATGCTGAAGAAATGAGACCTACATAGGAAGAAAAACAGATTCTAGTAAAATCAAATCCCTGATGATGTGATGCTGAATATTTTTTCATGGATCTGTACATGACATATCTGTATATATCTTCTTTCGAGAAGTGCCTTCTCCTTAGCTCTTCTGCTCATTTTTTTTACTGGGTTCTTTGTTTTATTTTTGTTGAGTTGTATGTATTCTTTGTGGATTTGGATTTCAACTCCTTATTGGATATATAGTATACAAATATTTTCAATCATTCAGTGGGATGTCCTTTGCTTTTAGTGATAATTTCTTTCACTGTGCAAAAGCTTTGTAGTTTGATTTGGTCCCAGTTGCTGGTGTTTGTTTTTGTTTGCCTTGCTTTTGGACATTTCTGAAGCCTATGTCATGGGATATTTTACCTAGTTTTTTTTTTTTTTTTTTTTTTAGTGTATTTTCCGCTAAGATCTATCTATGGAACTTACATACAAATTCTTTATGTTGAGTTAAATTTTATGTATGGTGTGAGACAGTACTTTCTAATGGTTATAAATTCCTATCATTTAAAATGATTTTTAAAGTTTTTGCTTCTAATTAATAATATAAAAATCTGTTTTTTCTCTCACTTTTATCTTGTCAACAAGGAATTTTGCTACTTGTTAATCACTTCATAAAAATTATAGGAAAAAAAATCCAATACCGCAGAAAAGCAACGTACTCCCAAGAGTAGCTCACATTATAGGGAGTTCAACAAGTAAAATGCGCATACATTAAAAATTTAATTTTCCACAGATAAAACAGAATCTATAAGATGATTTTCCATAAAACTAACATATAAAATTTTCAGTTTATTATGATGATCACATCAGTCAACTCTCTTTGAAGACTTTTATTTATAGATTGTCTTTAGATTTCCTATCACCTTTTTTCTTTTTTTAAGATTTATTTTATTAATGTATGCATACAAGAGCTGGGGGTGTAGGCCAGAGGTGGGGTGGGTGGGTGAGAGGATTCACCAGAGACTGAGTGAGGAGTAGAACAGATGGATCCACTGACATACACTGCTGAAGAGCGCAGTGGGTGAGATAGGAGAGGTCTGTTGTGCCATGTGGGTTAGCTCCCTGGCCTGGGATTGAACTCTTGCTGCAGTCACTGCAATAGTTAGCTTCATCGCACTGAGAATTAATCCCTTGCACCACCAGGGAGGCCCTTTTTAATTTTTATTTTTTTTTCTTTTTGTAAGAAAATGAATAGCTTTTGAGATCGACTTAATTCTCAATATTAAAAATAATTTCTACACCCAGTAGTTATTTATGGATAATCCTGTTACAAAGATTTAGGTGTAGGGCCTCCCTGGTGGCACAGGGATCTATTCTCAGTGCTATCAAACTATTGTCAGTACCTATGGCCTGAGTTCGATCCCCAGCCAGGGAGCTAACACATATGGCGCAGCAGACATCTCCTGCCTTGCCCGCTGCTACCCTCAGCAGTGTATCTCAGTAGATCCACCTGTTCTGCTCCCCACTCTCTCTGTTGAATCCTATCACCCCCTCCCCCACACCTCTGGCCTACATTGCCACTCTTGTATGCATGAATAAAAATAAATAGTAAAAGAAAAGATTTAGGTATAAATAGAAAAGTTTGACATCCTTTATACTCCTGACTTTCCTCCTTCCTGTCCATTATGGCCTTCCCAAACTATTTTTGATCTTATGATCCTCTCAGATTGAAAAAGATTAAGTTGCCCCCATGTACCCTGTTCAGGAGGAAAATAAATATACATATATGTTTTTTAAATATTTATTTATTTGAGCATACAAGCTGGGGTACAGGCCAGAGGCATGGGGCGGCGAGAGGGTTCACCAGAGACAGAGTGGGGAGCAGAACAGGCAGATCAATGGAAATGCACTGTTGAGGGGAGTAGCCGGCAGGCAGGAGATGTCTGCCCTGCCATGTGGGAATCTTCCCAGCCTGGCGTTGAACACCTATCGCTGCTGCCGACAGCTCCACAGCGCAGCACTTAACTGCTGTGCCACCAAGGAGGTCCAGAGATTATATTTTTTAACTGCACCCTAACTTCATACCTGCTCCTCCCCTTTCCCATGCTGCTGACTTCTAACCCCAAGAGTTACTCCAGGCTTGTCTGTTAAGTTCTGTGTATACATGGAATATTGTGGACATGACCACTTTCCATGCCTCCCTTGTTCCCCTCCCCTAATCTCTGGTTGTAGTCACTTACAGAAGCAAGATAAGTGATCTCAATTATGAAAAAGACAAACATACATAAAAAATAGCAAGGTTTGATTAAAAACAGCTATTACTTCTTTTTTCTAAACTTCTCCTAATAAAGCTTTATAGAAGTAGTTCCGTAGACGTTTGAGCCACATCATCACTGTAGCTATATATAGGTGACTAGCATATAAAGTAAAAGTATTCAGATCTATTAATTTTGTTCTCACTATCATTTCTTTATCTAGTTTCTTTTATATACCTAACAATGTGTACATGTTTAAAATATCTGACATTGTCTTGCTTCTAAATTTTACTAATTTTGAATTCAAAACTGATAAGTGATTCTCAAATAGGTACTGATCTTTTACACTACTAAAATTTGCCTTACAACTGGACTCAATCCAGTATTGTCTTTCTGATGAGCTTGGCAATCCAAGGACATGAAATATATAATGGACAATTTCTCTGAATATCCTTACTGGCTTCATAAAATAGGTATATTGGAATGTGCTGAGCTTGTGAAACAGGTAACCAAAGTAGGAAATGGATAAGATTTCTAACTTAAATTGGCTATTAAATGAGATGAACAAAGTATCTATTTCCTGAATAAAGAGTAATTTCTTCCTTTCTTCAAATTGGATGGCAATCATTATGAAAAGAGACCAAAAAAGAAAGAAAAAGAAAAACTAATAGCAATCCTTTGCCTATGAAAAGTAGCATTTCCAAGACTAGTGTGAGACATTGTAACTCTGAAATTGAGGAAATAATTAGATCTCATCTCATTTTATTAAAATCTATTTCCAGGCAATTAAACCTGGAACACTCCTATGTCTAACAGGTATCTTGTTCATGTGAGGTGATGTCTACATTGTTTAAATCAAGATAGAAAAGCATTAAATAGGGGCCTCCTTGGTGGCGCAAGGGGTTAAGTCTCAGCCTATGAAGCAATCCGCAGCCATAGCAGCACTAATTAGATCCCCATCCAGGGAGCTTCCCTCATGGAATAGCAGAACTCTCCTGCCTTGCCCACTGTTTCCCTTAGTAGTATATTTCAGTTGATCTGCCTGCTCTGCTCCCTACTCTCTCTGGTGAATCCTCTCACCACCCCCACACCTCTGGCCTATACTCCATCTCTTGTATGCATAAATAAATCAATCTTTAAAAAAAAAGCATTAAATAGAGAATTGGGAATAGTGGCCTGTTATGTGAATTTCCTGTTTTCTATGTGTACTGCATGCACATGTGAAGACACATACATATATAGGCATACCTGTTCTCATATTTAGAGTTCCCAAAATGGTTTAATTCTCTTCTGCTTATCAGTCATACCAGCATTTAGGTTGCTTTAATCACATCTTTTTCCGTGAATGCTGTATTTGTCTTTATATATTTCTACTCTCATTATCCACAATAAAAAAATCTTAATTGTATCTTATAAAATTTGTCTCTTTGTTTATTAAAGTTATGCTTCCCTGTACTGTACTGAAAGCTCACTGTGGACAAGGCATGCTTTTTTAAAACTTAGAATTTTTCACATTGCCTGACAGAAGAGTGGGCATTCAGGAATAGCTGTGTTGAATGATTTAAAGCACATCTTTCATTGCTGAGCATATTGAAAATATGTAAATAATTACATCCCGATTGACATATTGTCATCATATATCAATCACTTTTCTCTAGGGTGTGCAGAAATACATATTAAAATAGTATGTATATTTATACACAGTGATAGTGAAGATACAGTTTAAGAGTTTGGTTATAAAGTAGGCTAAAGTTTTAAGTCATATATACTCTATATTTTTTCTCCCTCTCTTTTATATATAGCACACACACACATGCATATACACACTCATACATGTGCCTTGGCATTTAAATATTGGCATTTAAAATAACTAATACATGCCTTGAGTGAAGGGTTACGGTCGTTGTTGGCTATTTTAAATCACATTAAAATGCTGTGATTATTTACAGTTTTTATTTAATTCAGTGTTCATATTAATCCTCACACACTAAAGATGAATAAGTATGGATTATATCTTCAGAGGAATTAAATGAGATTCATTGATATAGTCAAAAGATATTTATAGGGTATCCATGGTGGGTGGGTGGTATTCTAGAAAATGGAAACAAGAAGGGAGCATTGCTCAAGGCAGACAAGGCCCCTTTTACCTTGAGAGACAAATAAATAACCACATTAGTAAGCAAATATTAAATGGTGTTAATGCTAAGAATATCATTCAACTGGGTGTTGTTTAGACTGTGAATACGATAGGGAATCAGCCTGAGGTCCTTGATGTAAGGGAAGCAGTAGTCAGATCATGTGAAACTCTACTGTTCAAAATAAAGACTTTTGATGGTGCCACGCCCTGGTCTACCCGAGTTGTCTAAAGGCACAGCACGGAGCTAGGACCTTCAAGGAAGAGTTCCTTAGGTAGCCAAGAGGCGACATCTCTTCCCGTAACTACTTTAACTCACAAATATTTTCTAAGTTAGACCGATAACTTTCTTAAGATATGCCTGCATACATAATCTCTCCATTGCCTAAGACCCCATGATTGGGTCCAGGTGCCGAGCTGCTCCTTCGATAAGTACATTCTTGCCTGATCACGGGTTGGTGTCCTGTACAAAAACATTTACTCCCCCTCCCCTTACATTCCCCTGCCTGCTTCTGGGAATCAGCATAAGATGGCTTCTGTGATTAACCACTTCAGAGAGTTGGAATAAGATGGTTCCTTTGATCAGATTCTGGTTTCCAGGCAAAAAGGACATTACGCTATCGCCTTTTAGGCTCCAGGCTCAGGGCAAAGGTTAATCATTATGTTTATACCTCATACCTTAGAAAATTTACCTTAAGCAAAAAAATATTTTCCCCAGAAACCACCTGATTGTAAACAAAATGTAATCAATCATGTGCTTAACAAAAATATGTATCCTGTTATTTTTACCTCACTTTTGTAGTCAATCATTATCTTTAGAAACTATGCCTGCTAGCCAATTTTATGGTATAAAAAACCCCACTGTTGGGGCAATAAACGGAGCAGCCTGATCACTACTCAGTGTGTGTGCTGTCTCTCATTCCCCTTCCCCTTCCCTCCTGCCGCCGACGCTTTCCCCACCACCCCCGGAACCCAACCTCGGTCGGAGCCGGCCTCCGACATGATGGTATTTAAAATTTGAACAGAAGCATTGAGGTTTCCAGTGGCAAAGTGCCATTATCAGATTTAAATTTTACCAAATATTTTTCAGACTGGAAACTGATTTAGAGAGGAATAATGGTAACTAGTTATGAAATGGCCACAGAATTTCAGTCAAGAGTTGATCTGAACTACTCTAGCAAGTTGGAAATGATGATGGAAAAAAGTGGATTGACTCAGAATATATTTTAGGTACTTATGCTAAAATAAGAAGAAGGGTTGAATGTGAGTAATTATGGTGTATTATATAGTATTATATAGTGCATGTCATGTGCTTTACTGATTGTTTTTATCATCATTATATGCGTAGACACCAAAATGACTATAGCTTACCACAGAGTACTTTAGTAGAGAATTAGGGACATTGGATATTGGAGGATTTGTTAAACCCTCCAATATTCAGTGTTCATGATCATCTGTGAGACGGGGATAATATTACATTATACACAAAATTACTCCATGTAAAATGCTAAGAACAGTACCTAGAACCAACAAATGCTACATAGTCCTATAAAAATAATAGCTTTTTTTTATATGTCCACTATGAAGCATCAATATGATTTAATGAAAGCACTGATACTTTGGGAACTAGACTTATATATGAACTTCTGCTCTGTGATACATCATTTTTTTTCTTTCTTTCCCCCCTTTATATTTATTTATTTATTTTTACATCATTATTTTCCCTTCAGGTATAGTCCCTGTATTCTCCCACCACCTTAGAACCCATGAACCATCACCATAGTCCTTTGTGCTCTTCCCTCCCCTCTTTTGACTCTTCTCCCTCCCCAATCCTTGCTGTTTGCCTCAAGTCTATGATCAGCTTGCAAGTTTTGTCTCTTTCCTGAGTATTCGGTTTTCCTGTGTTCTACCTATAAGTAAAACCATTCAATTTTTTTTCCTTCTGACTTATTTCACTGCACATAATGCCTTCCAGTTTCATTCATGTTGCTGCAAATGGCATGAGTTTATCTTTTATGATCACTGAATGGTATCCCATTGTGTATATATACCCTATCTTCTTGATCTAATCATTTGTTTTGGGGCATTTAGGTTGTTTCCATATCTTAGCTATTGTAAATAGTGTTGCAATAAACATAGTTGTGCAGGTTTCCTTTTCAATTGGTGTTTTGTGTCCTTTGGGTAGATTCCTAGGAATGAAATTGCTGGATCATATGGTAGATGCATTTGTTGTTTCAAGTTTTTTTTTTTTTTGTTTTTTGTTTTTTGGTTTTTTACTTTGGGCCTTTCTCACTGGTGTAAGGTAATATCTCATTGTGGTTTTGATCTGCACTTCTCTGATTAAATTACCTTGAACATTTTTCTCATGCCTGTTAGCTATTTGCATTTCTTCTTTGGGGGAAGTGTCTTTTCAGCTCTTTTACCCATTTTTTGACTGGGTTGTTGAGTTGTGTAAGCTCTTTATAGACCTTTGATATTAGTTCCTTATCAGTTGTATTGTATGCAACTATTTTCTCCCACTTTTGTTTCACCTAGAATAATTTGCTAATCCTCTCTGAGCATGTTTTCCCACTAATACCTCAATGGAGATATTAAGTCCTACATCACAGGAGTAACATATGGTTTAAATGAGCTATTTGTAAATCATTTAACAAAATTAATAGTTGCAAGAGGCTTAAATATTAGTTACTGTATAATGTTGAATGTTTCCAATTCTTCATTCTCTTCCTTGTATAGAAGTTACTGATAGTGATCTCAAGCTATGGGAGCTATTTGTCTTAATGTCACTCAAGGATAGTGTTTACAGGTGCTGATTTTGGGTTATCTATTTATGGTCCTGCAATGTATGGTAAGAAGAATATGACTCTGGTAGTTGCTAGTCCAAGGCAAACAAGGAAAAATATGAAGCGGATCTAAAGCCAGCTGAAACCTGGAGTGGAGCTTAGTGAAGCCACAACTGTTCCAAAGACCTATGAGCATTTACTATTTATTGCAGATACTGGGAACTCTGAGAAGTTTATTATGCAGTTTTACTGCAGTAAACATTAATCAATGCATTACCTTTTACATTTTCTTTCTTAAATCATGCTACTTCCCAATACTATAAGTTTAATCTGAATCATAATTATTTAATGTGACTTACATAAATCTCAAATATAGATCTCCAGTACTAGGAAGTGTAGTTAGTAGTAATTGCTAGTAAACTAAGATTTGTGAAATAGAGACATGGGTCTAGAATTGTGGTAGATAATCTTGCAGGGAAAAGGGAGGAACCACAAACTTAAAATATCTCACAAGGAACATATACTGAAGAGTCCTTCTTGAGGTCCTGTTTCCTAAGCATGTTCCAAAACCTTGAGATAAAGAAACTCCTGTAGGCAAGGAGAGCTTCATAGACAATGCCAGTGTCAAGTTATACAGGAAGGATTGGCATATTTCAATAGTGTCACTTGGAATTTGAAGCACTTTAGCAATATAAATAAACACTATGAAAAAGCATAGGAGTTATTTTATACTCCATGACCTTTACTTTTTTATAAAAATTTATTTATGCATACAAGAGCTGGGGGTATAGGCCAGAGGTGTGGGGGGGTGAGATGATTCACCAGAGACAGAGTGGGGAGCAGACAGGTAGATCTACTGAAATACACTGCTGAGGGGAGCAGTGGGCGATACAGGAGAGGTCTGTTGTACTATGCGGGAAACTCCCTGGCTGGGGATTGAACTCATGCTGCAGTGGCTGCAGAGAGCTTCATAGTGCTGAGACTTAACCCTTTGTGCCAGCAGGGAGGCCTGTGACTTTTATTTTTTCAGCCTAAGGAAAGGCAGTCCTCTTGTCCAGCCCCAAGGCTGGGGTCTCCTAACAGGACACTCATCTTCCTGCCTAATGGGACTTGCTGCCTTCAGAGGTTACTGGCAAGGTAACCTTAGGAGTTTGATCAAATCATATTACAACTATTGATTTTGTCAATAATAAACCAAAATGACACTTTACCTTGAAAGTTAAAAGGGGGAAGTTCCACTGATTAACTGTTTTATTAGATTTCAGATTGGAAACAGAGATGAGCTGTGATCTTATATGTAAAACCACCCATATTTCACTTCTGAAGATTTCATATTAGAACTCGGTGAGTTACTTACCCTAACTCTGTCAGGCTCCATAATTGCAGCTATGGGGGATCCAGGATGAGGTGGGATGTCGGGAGCGCGCCTGGGCCGCACCACCCAGCCGCGGAAATCCCCACCCGGCAGCTGCTGAGGGCATGGACACCTCGTGCCTCCGCTTGTGCGCTGGGGTGTGCACGTGGATGGACAGAGTGCGGATTGGACACTTGCGCTGACATTTATCATGATTGGCTACGTGAGACCTGACCTTTATGGTGATTGGCTCGCTAAATGTATAAATGTAGAGCGATCCTGGAGGGGAAAAGAAGAAGAATAGAAGAATAAAAACTGCAGGTTTGCTGAAAGATTGCTGCCCCGTGTTGTCCTTGCTGGTCAAGCGCGCGACAAGTGGTGCCAAAACCCGGGAACTTCTCGGACATTTCGCAGCAACGATCAGGTAAGAGTACTCGTTAAGCTGCCCGGAGGCAGGGCTGTCTAAAGACAGGGGAAGCTCCATAAAGGACAAGCAAGGTTCCGGAAGGACTATCTTTTCTTTTTCACCATGGGATCTGTATCCACTAAGATAAAAATGGAGATGGCCTTATAGGAGCTACTAAAGGCTAATGGGACCCCGTTGAAAAATAAGGTCGCCCGCTCGTTCTTGCGGGAGGTGGAAAAAAGGGCCCCATGGTTCCTTGAGGAAGGGCTGTTAAATATCCCTCAGTGGGAGCACCTGGGCAGGTGTCTTAATGACCAGCCTGGTGTTCAACCTGGAATACAAGCAGTATGGGCCCTAGTAAAAACTTGCCTCGTACTTCCCACTCCCCGTTTGAAGGAGCCCCTAGACTCGGGAAAACAACTCTTGGAGGAGGTAAAACAGGAGTCGG